>CAJUYH010005573.1:22892-38028 GCA_910591685.1 Galerucella tenella | reverse complement strand
AAACGAAAAAAAGTAAAAAATGTCTCAACGTGGCCCCCTCTCCCCTACCCTTTGCTTGAAAAGAATAAAGGTAGGCACTTTAGTTAAAAAGTAACACCGACTGGTTCACTGTTACCCACATTCCCTACTATATAATATTTTAGTCAAATACAATTTGCAGTAATTAAAAATTTCCTTTTTGCTTTCAGGTGATAATGGAGCAGAAAGAGTGTGGGAAGATTCCAATAATATATGTAATAAATATGTATTTTAAGAACAAAAGTATGGTATCACATCATTATAACACATATATGTTTGTATAGTAAGATGATGAGAAACGCTTTATAATGAATGAAATTTTCCTGGATTGGAAAGTATAAAATGTTCCACTTCTTTCTTGTTTCATTTCTTTCAGACATTTTGGCAGAATGTTAAAAATTTTTGGACCTTGAAAGTGAAAGAATGCTGAGTTGTGGTTTTGTGAACAAAACTAATTCTAACATCCAAGTTCGTGGAAGAACGAGTCTAACTTTGTACTGAGCTTACAACTAATTTTTCTTCATTAAACATTATTTTTAAACAATTATAAATATATATTAAATGAATGTTGAATAGTTTAGTTTCTTTAGACAAGAGATCAGTCGGTTATAGTCTATTTCTTCGATAAATAATTTTAATTAGTAAATTTTGTGCCACTTATAATGAATTTAGTATTGTTTTAAAGGCTGCTCCCCATGCTGGTATGCAATATTAAATGACAGATTCTGCAAGAGAGGTATACAAAATCAATAAATCACGCAGTTCATGAAATTCATAAATCAACGTAGGTACGTAAGCGCTTAGCAACATAGCTAATATCGTTGATTGAGGAGTGGGAAGATACGCAATGCAATACATTTATTTGTAGCAGACGACGTTTTTCATTCTCCTTACGCCGATTGACCCCTGGCCCTAGTCACGACATTTGTAAGGTGGAGCCTCTGGTGGCCCAACAAGGAAACTCTCATTTTATCTCACGTCTCGCCAGATGCAGCATAACAAAAGGTTTAAAATAAATAGATAAGTATTAATTTCTATGAAATGGGCAACAATACGGGATTCGTACTCGGCGCTTAGCGTTTATTGAGATAATGACGTTAGGATAATGTTTGAAGGAACTATTTGTCGTCGATTTATGTATGAAAACCGTATGTAAAAGTCGCACTAAACACCAAATCATAATTTCCAGTATTATGAAATGAATTCATGTATATCCGCTGAAAAATAACATTTTACCGTTCAATCAACTGTTTCATCTAATGCAAATGGTAGAAGGAGTAAAGTAGGTACCTACCACCTGAAAAAGTAAATAAAACAAAAATCTGTTCATATATTAGTATATCTTTATTTAATTATTATTATTATTAGGTATTATTAGTATGCCTATCTTGAATAACTTAACATAATACTTATCTATTAAGTCGAAAATACTGGAATAAAGGAAATTTACTTCGGTAGGTACAATAAATATGATCAAAATGAAATCATACAAAAATAGGGATACAATGTATACACATGTATATGTCTACGTTTCAAATATCAACCATGCCCAAGAAAAAAAATTAGGTAAGGATTTATAAATACCTACATATTTACAATTTGAAATAAAAAAAAGTATCAACTAGAAATACAAGTAGTACAAATAAAATATCTTATATCTAAATACTGTTGCAACGTTACCAAAGAAAATTATCCAAAACCAAAATATCTACAAAGTATCTACAGATGCTGCTGACTTGTGTTTGTTTTTTTAGATAAAATACATATCTTTCGGTGAGGTTTACCAGTTTTCATTAAATTTGATTTCAAATTTTGACTTTCCCATTTCAAGTTGTTATAAATCATAGTCTTAATTAATAATTTTAAATATTTTTCGATATGCAGAGGACATAAGTTTGTCTTATGTAAGTGAATTATTTCTAATAGTTTATTATAAATTGATTTGGATAGATTATCACTAACTTTTAATATCTGGTAAATTTCATTAAAAGATTTTATCATTTTTTGGCATTGACTCACATAACTGTTTGTCGGGTTCTTAAGAGAAGATACGTTATTTTTTGTAGCAAAGCTTTTATTAATTAACAAAATTTCTTTCTTGTCATTTATATCAATTTGATATTTTATTAAAAAATTATAACAATCGTTTTCACATTTTGTTTTTTCTACCAACATTTGGCGAAATATCCGGCAACATAAACATTAGAACAAGTTTCTAAATTGATAATTTTGTTAGTCTCATTAAGAATGTCCAAATCAGTAGAAATAAAGCCGCTGATATCAGTTTGCGATAATATATTTTCCGAAGAATTAGTTGCATAGTTATTAGCTTCCATAACTTTTTCTAGAATATGTTTCCAAGTGCCCTTCTGAAATATAAAATATAAAATTATTTCTGTTATGAATGGAACTGTTAATAATTAATTCCACTATATTGAAAAAATTGGGAAAATTTTACTTGATGAAGATCCATACTGAACGATGCAATAAAACAATTTAATTGGTTTCAATCTTCATCATATTATTATTTGAACTTATGTTCACTTTAAACTTGTGACGCGTTTCGCTAAAACAGTAGCTTCATGGAACGAGGGATAATGAAAAAAATTTAATTTATACAGTGAATAAATACATACGGAATTTTAGGAATTTAACAAGAGTATTAAAAAATTTTTACATGGAAATAAAGTGCAAAAAGTATAGTCCATCCGGAAATATAATATCCCAACTTTATAATCTCCAATTAAGATGTAACTTATTGTAAACAACCTATACAAGATTATTCATGATTCAGGTATAGAGCAGTACCGTTTCTATAAAAATCAATATATACCTATAATTATAACTAAGTATTAAATCTTCAAAAACAACTATAGTTATTGGTATATTGATTTTAACAGAAAGGGGCCTGCTGAATTATGAGGTCATAAATAATCTTTAACAATAAGTTTGGTTCTTATATTTCCGGACGGACTTTACCTAAACACGGAATTCTGCGAATATTAATGAAATTATTGAATGAGTTTACCTGGAAATTTACTCACAACAATAATTCCCGAACTATTTTCTAGATAAATAAGGTTAATAAGTGAGAGAGATTGATATCTATTTGGTCGTTAAGAAGATTACTTGGATATTTATTTTTATTCATCTCAAGAGCTTCTAATAGATTGAATTCAAAAAATTCAGGTAATCTCCTTAACCACCAAATAAAATCAACCATTCTTTTTTCAATATTTTTGTAAATATCCTTGAAATTTCGTATAAATAAATAAATCAAAAATTGAGAAAATGTTCACTACACCTTCACTTGTTTGATAAAGCTACTGTTTTAGCTAAACGTTTACAGTTTATTTCATTGTAAAAATATTGATATTGACAAGTGTTTTGTCATTGATATATCATCGTCAGAATGACAGAAGTTACATTCTGTCAGTATCGAAACAATTGTCAATATTAATATGTTTTTTAATATACTCATTGTGGAATTTATTAGAAACATCATCGTTGATTGCTAAATTTCATGCATTTCCTACCTCTGCATGCGATTGGGAGGAACTGCGAAGTATCCTCTTGCATTTGAGAAGTACCAGGAATATTTTCAATGACTGGAAAAAAATTTCGCCTATTCAATAAAAAAGTATAACACTTATTTTAACCTAACCTAGCAGAAAATTATGAACAGGCATGATGAAAATCACTATTGCCTCACTTATAATTGCACAAGAGGTTTGTATTTTATCGGGTAAATTTGGATTGTTTAATGAGAAACTGTTGCCTAGCAATTAGACGAGAAAAACTGTCAACTATTAAAAACGCGACACCGAAGGTGGAGTGTTTTTAGGTTGACAGTTTTTGGAGTCAAATTGCTAAAGGAAACAGTTTAGAAGTTGAACAACACAAATTTACCCGATATCAATACAAACATCGTGTGTAATTCGGCAGGACAATTCAATGAATGGGCTCATTGTTTGTATTTAGAAATTCAAATTATCTATTTTGGTAACCAGCACTACGATAATTGATAAACAAATGCATAAGTGAAAAAACCACAAGTGCATTTATCAACAGTAAAAACACAAGAGCTCTTTTTTTATTGGATAAATTTCTCTTTGCAACGAAACAGTTTAGCCAATCAATAATTTTACGAGAAAAACTGACATGATAAAATCGCGACACCGAAGGTGGAGCGATTTTATCTAATGTCAATTTTTTCAGCAAATTTAGTGATTGGCAAAACTTTGAGTTGAAGAGAAATTTATCTGGATGAAAGAAAAGCTCGAGTGTTTTTTGGCAAGATAAATTAACGACAGAATATATCGATGAACAACAACAATAATTATCTCATTGTCATTGTGTAAAAGTGACGTCCGCATACTAGAAATTTAGGAAGAGAGGTTTTTATCTAGATAAAAAAGGATGCACCTTTTTTATCGATGTCAAAGTGACAATAACATTTCCAGGTATATGACATTTTAATATCGAAGTTAATTTATCGCTGAAAAAGTTTAAGCTAACTTTTGCCGCTGTCAAAGTGAGTTGAATTGTCAGTAAAAATACAAAATATGACAATCCGCTATCTGAGCTAAAAAACCGATCACAAATGTGTAACTTCAACCTTTTGTATATCGTTCGATCTTTTATCGTATTTTCTGGTTTTGCATCGTTTAAATGATATTTAGGTACTCGTTTTATAGAATTCATGATAATCACACAAAATAATAATTCAAATTATAGTAGAGGTAATCAAAATAAACTTCTAATTTGCTAACTGAAATATTTTTGCGTTTTGGTGCGAAATTTTAATTATATTTTAAAAACGTAAATTTCTCCTTTTAGCCTTTATTTTTGAAAGAAACAACTTTTTTTAAATTAAACTTATGCGAACAAACATCGTACAGCAGTTTTTCAAAATCAGTCATCATGCCTATTAATTGATATCTAATTATTTGATAATTTTCATTTAAATTAAGTCAAAATTAGCAGACAAAAATATAATTAACCCACATACCTTTCCAAGAAACGGGTACTGCATCTTTTCTCAGTAATTTTCTTTTGCCACTGAGGTAAACATCATTTTTTGAAAAATGATTTTCGCATACACGAAGATTTTTTAGCGATGTCTCCTCCAGGGCCGTATCTAGGGCGTGGCAAAGGTGGCACTTGCCACGGGTGCAAAGTCCGCAGGGGCGCCAGAAAATATCAAAAAATAAAGAAATAGAAGAGCCAAGCAAAGTAATTCGAAAGACGTTTTTCGCGCGAGGGGCGATGGCGAGAATTATCCATTATATGTGGCAACACAAAAAGAAAACCCAAAAATTGTAAATAAAATTGTCTTAAATTACCAAAATTTCACAAAAACACAAAAATACAAATAATTCTCTAAGATGTAATGTGTCTAAAATCTTTCCATAAATATTTCAAATAGGTAATACCGATAATAAAATGTAATAAAACTAACAAATTTGGTCGCACGTGTATCTCACAGATACAAATCCGACTGGCGGTCATTTTCAGGTCAATAAAACACGATTCAGATATTGTTAAATAATATAATTTTGGAAAAACCCTTAAAACATGTTCACCAAGGATTACTTGAAATTTCAGATTCGTAATTCTAAAAATTTCTGAGAAATTTGCCTAAAACGAAGCCGGAAGCCGCGCGCGCCTATCAGAGGGTTAAACGAGTAAATTCGAATGATTTGATGCGTTTTGTGCCTAGCGTAAATAGCGAAACGGGTAGGATTAATTCTTATGTGATTTATGAAGTTGTGTTGTGTCTACTAGATTTTAGTAAAGAATTGTGCAATAAATATCAAAACTGGGAAAAATCATTAAGTTACGTATTAATATAGTTAATATTGAGGTAAGACTTCAAATAATTTAATTAAATTATATATTATAGTTATAATCTATATTGTATTAAGATTAAGGTTTATTGTCTTTTTCAAACGTTCGTGCTTCAAGAGGTTAAAAAACAGAATTTATGATTGTTTTTCTTTGTAGATATGCCACCAAAAAAGTTATCAGGGGCGCAGAATGAAGCACTGCGAGCTCAAAAAGCTGCTGCCTTGAAAGCCACTACTAGTAACATATCAAAGTTTTTATTGCCAAAAAAACTCTGTACTAGCGAAGTGTCCACAACTGTCAGTCCTACTCATTCTGATTTAAGTTCTACAGATAGTGAAGATGAACAAACGAAAAACATAGAACTTAAATCTAGTCAAGAACCAGAAAAAAAAAATTTGCAACAAAATCATGAACTCCAAAAAAACATTGAGATTGACTTTAATAATCCAACCACGTGGAAAGTAAATAACAATACTATTGCGTGGTATGTTGAACATGGTCCAATTTGTGGCGATGACATTGAATGTTATCCTTTGACGAATAATAGGCGTTTTGAAAAACATTGGTTCACGAACATGAAGAAAAATGGAGAAAGAATTTTTAGAAATTGGCTTATTTATTGCAAAGATCTCGACTCATTATTTTGTTTTCCATGTAAACTTTTTAATGATACAAATAACATTTGGACTACTGGTTTCAATGATTGGAAACATTTGAATCCTGTGTTACCTCGTCACGAAAATTCCATCAGTCATAGAGAAAATTATATAAAGTGGAAAGCTTTTGAAAAGAGATTAAAAATTGGTGGTTTTATTGATGATGAGCTACTGAAAACAATAGAAAAAGAGAAAAATAAGTGGAGACATATACTAAAAGTGATCATTGATGCAATTTTACACTGTATAAAAAATAATGATGCCTTGAGAGGAACCTCTGAAATAATCGGACATCCAAATTGTGGTAGATTTCTTAACACAATTGAACTACTAAGTCATTATGATAATGTTATCAAGACCCACATTGAAACTCACAACAAAGGCCAACTCTCCTATTTTTCATCTGGAATACAAAATGAGCTGATTGGTTTAGCAGCTACTAAAGTACGAAGACATATTATTCAAGATATAAAAGACGCGAAATATTTTTCAATAATGTTTGACTGTACCACAGATGTAGCTCATCAAGAACAGATGGTCCAAATAATACGTTACGTGCATATTGATGGCAATAGAAAATGCAGTATTAAGGAAAGTTTTATTGACTTTATAAACACTCGAGAAAAAACAGGTGAAGGGCTTGCAAAAGAAATTCTAGAAAAATTGGTGGCCGATGGCTTGGATATTAAGAACGTAAGAGGACAGTCCTATGATAATGGGGCTAATATGGCTGGAAAATACAAGGGTGTACAAGCTCAAATTTTGAACATAAATGACAAAGCAAAATTTATTCCTTGCACTGCCCACAGTCTAAATTTAGTTGGCGTTCATGCTGCTGAAGTAACCCCACAAATGGAAACATTATTTGCAACTGTTCAACAAATATATACTTTTTTTGTTGGATCTTCTTCAAGGTGGGAATTACTCAAAACAGAAATCAGCATCACTCTAAAGGGTTCTAGCGATACTCGCTGGTCCTCAAAAGCAAACGCTGTGCATTCCTTGAAGTCACAATTAGAAAAAATTATTAAAATTCTTAAGGAGCTTAAAGAATCGTCCCTGATAAATTTGATAACAACTTACGAATTTATCATATATCTTAACTTCTGGGATATTCTGTTGGGTAAAATAAATAGAATTAATCTATCTTTGCAAGAAAAGCAACTAGATATTTCTAAAGGCTCACAAATGATACTTGGACTATTAAACGAATTAAAAGCGTATAGAGAAAACTTTTTTACACCATTGATGGAACTTTCTAAAACTGAAGCAAATAAAATTGGAATTGAACCAAAATTACAGGAGTCAAGAAAACGAAAAAAACCCAAAATGTCAGGAGAACTAGCCAGTGATGAAGCTTATCTTTTTGATGCGAATGCAAAACTAAGAATTGGACTGTTACAAGTGATTGATAAAATAATAATACAAATTGAAAAAAGATTTGTTGCTTTGAACGAAGTGGCAGACGACTTCAGTTTTTTGAAAGGAAGTGTTATTCAAACTATGACTATTGACGATTTAATAAAAAGTGCTGCAGATCTTGCATTAAAGTATCCTTTAGATTTAAATGCACATGAATTTTCATTGGAAATTGAAAGTTTTAAATTTCAGAGTAACTTAATTTTAGACAATTTTTCTGAAATGGGATCATTACAAATATTAAATGGTATATATGATCTGAATCTTGAAAATATTTATCCAAATCTTCAAACGGCGTTGAGAATATTTCTGAGTTTGCCAGTGACAACTGCTACTTGTGAACGAAAGTTTTTGTATTGTTTTTCAAGATTGTTTAATTTTAATGCATTTCATTTGAAATGTCTATTTCAATGTTAGCAATAAAAATAAGTAAATATCCATAATACTGCGTATTATTTTAAAATAGTAACCACAATATATGACCAAAATTATAAAAAAAATACTGGTTAAAAAAATCTACGCAAATGCGGGGCGCTGTCTAGTATGTTGCCACAGGCGCAACAGTACCTAGATTCGGCTCACTCTCCTCCATCATAAAAAGATCCATATTTCCACAGTTCTGTATCCACTCAGAAATTAAATTTGATTTAGACACTGGGAATTTAAAAAAACTGATTATATTGTCTTTATTTTTCTTTTTATTACAACATCCCCTATAACAACAGGTATTTTGTTTTTTCATCTCCATAATTCAATAAATTTAAGAAGCACAACGAAATTCAAAAATAAAAAATACTTATACTGCTGGTACCGATCAACTGCCAACTCAAACAAATGCAAAACCGATTATAAATATCGAAGTGAACGTTCAAAAACTACCCTGTCTACTGATCACAGCTCGCCTGACAAAATTCTCGGGCTCGACGATAGTGTCGCCATCCCATTCTCGGGCACTTTTCGCGCTACATTTTGACTCGTAAGGTTGCGTATCTTCCCACTCCTCAATCAACGCTAATATGCTCAGTACACTTTAAGTGTTGATCAAGTAAGATGCCGAGATATTTTATTGACTTTGTTTTTTCAGATGACAGTTAAAAACTTGGTGGTTGTTACAATTTGCTTTATGTAATTTAATAATGAAATCATTTGGTTGATCGTGTTTGGTTGTAGAAAAAGTTATAAATTTAGTTTTGCTGATATTCAAAGACAACCTATTATTATTTAACCACATATCACTTCCTTCAATTCAGTCTAAGCAATACATTTATTTTCTGTCCACGTAGGACATCGATAAGAGGGTTACAATATTGTTCTAACTACCGCTTCTTTGTAGTCTTGCTCGTTACACGTTAATTGAAAGTTCAATCCAGCAATATAAAATTCAATTTCGTTGGTTAATGTCTCTGTAAATGTTACAGGTTACAGGTAACTTTTACCGCGGTCTATGCCGTAATATTATTCAGTTATTTTTTGTATTTTTCAGTTCAATGTTATTTTTCCAGGGAAAAGAAAGTGTCAGTTGTTTTATATACATAAACACAATACCAGCATTAGATACCTGAAGAAGTAAAGTACTTATTTTCAGAAAGGAATTTTATAATTAACTGGTTTTCAGTATAAGGGGAATTATTTAATTGAAATCTGTTAGACTGGAATTGTTATATGGAAATTATAACAAAACAAAATGGTTATAAAGAGTGAAATGGAGAGATGTTTCAACTATATTTATTGATATTTTCAAGACAGACATTCTCCATTTTATTTCAACTTTAATGCAGCAAATATCTAGTAAAAAAAACTATGGGTAGTCATAAAGCGAGTATATTATCTAATAATTATTGTTACATAAAATGTAAGGCGCCCAAGTGTCTCGTTTCGCAGGATCCTGGAAAAAATCATCATGGGTGGCTGATCGTCAGATGCGGTCGCAGCGCTATAACAGGAAGTGAAAATTGTAGGTCAGTAAGATATACCGCGGCAACTCTTCGATGCAGTCGAGAAAGAATGTTGACCTTGACTTACTGACTACAATTTTGTTAATGGACCTACACTTTGCACTAGGGCCGCGACCGTGGCCGCTTAACCAATCGATTAATGGTGGAAATAACCGAACAGCGAGAGCTTGTAGGATCTAGTGAGTACGAAGTATGATACGCATCGCACTAATATTTTTATAAATATGTAATTATTCGAAAGTCGATTTGGGTTTTGAAATCATCACAGTTCAATCACCGTTTTATGAATAATTAGGGAATTAAATGAATATATTGTTATGTTCACACAATAAAAGAACACTTAATTGGGAACACAAGCTTATTTTAGAGTAGACAAAACCGAAGTGACAGGCAGAAAATCTAACCACTCGAAGATGTCAAAAAATAAAGTCGTTGTCACGAAAGAACACAATTTTGTATTTGAAGTACATAAACACATATCATGAAAATAATGTTACTCAGGGGGTCGTAATTTTTAACATACTCTCAGGTTGTCGAAATCCGCACAAAATTGAATAATTATGTATGTTATCACCGATATGGGAATTTCCACATTTCTTTAAATGATGAATTTTCACCGACTGTCCTTCACATAGCAGGTCAGCTCTAACATTAGAAGAATTCGTTAACTTATGGGAGAGGAAATTAATATTTATTTTTTTATGCACCTGCCCCCAAATATACCGCGTCACTTCAGAACTCCAAAAGTGAAGCCTTTAGTTAATTTGTTTGACGAAATTAAAACTGGCTTACAAAAGCTAACTACGAAAGGACCGTATTGAAAAATTGTTTCTATTGACGACGATAGTTATTTGATATAAAACGTCATAAAAATATGAAGTGTCATGTATCGCAGGATGTAGAAACCACAAATATTTGGAATAAAACATGTTCGTATTTAAAAAAAACAATGTTTGCATATTGAAAACCTATTGGTAAACTATAGTACATATATTATGAGATAAAACTATTTTTCACATTCTTTAAAATTTCTTGATTTAAACCTTTTGTTTATAATGCAGCAATTCTAGTTTTCCCTGTATAACTCATGAATGGACATATTATAGTCTAGTAAGGAAGTGAGTTTTCTGCGAAAAGTAGTTCTGATGATTTTAAAAATATGGGGTTTGGTTTTTTGGATTCAGAATTAAATTCTGAGTAATGGGAATTTTTGAATTTTTTGCCCAGAAAAATTGTAATTGTTATAAACAAAAAACGTATAGAGAAAATGAGGATCTCCGTTTTTTGGTTATAACTTGAAAAATATTAAAAATAGCGTCTTTTTGAAAAAAGATTCTAAAGGAGGAGAAAATTTCAGAAGGACAAGTCCCGACTCCCGAAACTGTAACTTCATTATTTATCATTTTAAATTGACGTTGAAAATACCGCTCCGCTCGGCCGTTTTGCAGCTGCGGCGTCACCGCCAAGCCAACAGAGCATCACAAAATAATTTTTTTTAAATATTTGTTATGAATTAAGAAATTTGGATAAATTACAGTTTTATTTAGAGACTTGAAGGAATATAGTCCAGTAGACAAAAAATTTCTCACTTCATTTTTGTTAAAGTTCTTCAATTGTTAATTAACTAATTTTTTGTGGACTTTAGACAACTGAAAATCAGTTCTAAAAGTTTAAATAAAGTACCTAAAAATCTTTTGAGTTCTGGGAGGTTTTCTTATTGACTCAATAAACAAAATTCCGTTAAAAAAGTTTAAAAAAGTTTTTTCATTTGTTTATTATTAATTTTTTAAGTTAACAAAAAATGAAAAATCCATATTGTGTTATTAAATTTTTTTTTATATTTTTTATTTCAGCTGGTTTTTCATTTATTTTTTGCATCTTACTTCATTGCTAAAAAAATTTTTACGTTATTTGTTATAAACAAATAGACTATTTTAATATTTTTGAAAATTTTTTTTTGCCATTCTGTTGTATTGGTCAAATAATGGATTTAAAAAAAAAAATTTAATTGTTTATAATCTTTTTATTTATTTATCACACCTTTGAATTATTAATTAAGAAATCGTTATTTTTTCTAAATTCATCATTTGCTATCATTAGAATTCCAAAAAAAAAATTCTTTGCAACGCAATTTCCATTGTTTATTTAATAAACAATTTGTTATAAACAAATTCTGAACCTATTTTTTTCCGTTACAAAAAAAAATAATAAATACAGCCATGTGCATCAAAGTATTTCAAAAAATGTTGTTCTATTTTTTATTTGATTTTTAAATATTTAACATACTCACTGTGGAACCCGGCACCTATCTTATCAACTTTCAAATTGCTATAACTTTTAAACTATTGATGATACGGTCTTGGACATTCAAGACAATATTTTTGATAATTAATTATTCTACTTGATTTAATTTTAATCATCTTCATATCTATAACGGTTTTATTTTTATACGCATTTGTCTACTAAAAAATACATGATTTTCATCTTAGAATATTTATATCTCTGTTACTATAGAAGTTACTGCTGTTATCATTCAATATAATTTTGAAGACTTACTATCAGACTACTCAAAAACTAATTAATTTTTTTTAAATTCATTATTTGACCAATACAACAGAATGGAAAAAAAAATTTTTTTTAAATATTAAAATAGTCTATTTTTGTTTATAACAAATTTATAAACAAATAACGTAAAAAATTCTTTAGTGATGAAATGAGATGCAAGAAATAAATAAAAAACCAGCTGAAATGAAAAATATGGAAAAAAAAATTTTAATAACATAATATGGATATTTCATTTTTTGTTAACTTAAAAAATTAATAATAAACAAATGGAAAAACTTTTTCAAACTTTTTCAACGGAATTTTGTTTATTGAGTCAATAAGAAAACCTCCCAGAATTCAAAAAATTCTTAGGTACTTTATTTAAACTTTTAGAACTGATTTTCAGTTGTCTAAAGTCCACAGAAAATTAGTTAATTAACAATTGAATAACTTTAACAAAAATGAAGTGAAAAGTTTTTTGTCTACTGGACTATATTCCTTCAAGTATCTAAGTAAAACTGTAATTTATTAAAATTTTTTAATTCATAACAAATATTAAAAAAAATTATTTTGTGATGCTCTGTTGGCTTGGCGGTGACGCCGCAGCTGCAAAACGGCCGCGCGGAGCGGTATTTTCAACGTCAATTTAAAATTATAAATAATGAAGTTACAGTTTCGGGAGTCGGGACTTGTCCTCAAATTTTCTCCTCTTTTAGAATCTTTTTTCAAAAAGACGCTATTTTTAATATTTTTCAAGTTATAACCAAAAAACGGAGACCCTTATTTTATCTATACGTTTTTTGTTTATAACAATTACAATTTTTCTTGGCAAAAAAATTCAAAAATTCCCATTACTCAGAATTTAATTCTGAATCCAAAAAACCAAACCCCATATTTTTAAAATCATCAGAACTATTTTTCGCAGAAAACTCACTTCCCTACTAGGCTAATATCCCCAGCGGATTTTTCAACAAACATTATCTACTTTATAATAGATATAATTGTCCATTCAATGGGCTATATGGAGTGGATCTTGATTCACATGACAGCTCTTCATGATTTCTTTTTTCCACTACTAGCTGTGAAGTCGACAATTATTGCTTCTTCTAGCCAACTGTGAAGTTGAATTCCTCTATTAGTGGTTAATATTTTTTTTTATTATTAACCCAGGTCAATAATGGACAAATTCAAATAATTTGAGAATTCAGGGATAGTAGTTCAAAAACTAGTGCAAAATAATTTTGTATACCCAGAAGAGTGTTTTTAACATATTTGCTGCTTGAAATTACCTATCAAGATAAAATCATTTGAATAAAAAGGCCATTAGTTTCAATTTCGCTCCAGGCAAAGCCGCTAGCAAAATAATTTTGGTTCTCGATACCACTACTACTACTAAATGTGCAGGCGAGCCTTGTCCTGGACAACTCAAGCCAAGGTTCCGACACTGAGGCCACTGGCGGGCCCATTGTGCCAATCCTGCTACCTAGTCATCCATGAAGCCGAGCCCTTCAATAAAGGCCACAACCTTTTTCAGTGGATGCCTGCTTGTGTCTCCAGGAGCCATGACAGTGACTCCGAAGATTCGCCTGCGTAATACAGCCCAGTGTGGACACTCTAAGAGAACATGAACTGACGTTTCATCAGTCATGCCGCAACCCCTACATAGGGAACTTTCCTCTACTCCTAGATTGTAGAGGTGCTTCCTCATACAGCAGTGCCCTGTTAGGAGTCCTGCTATCTCCCTTGGCCTACTCCTTGGTAGTTCAGTGGCTGCCCTGGCAAGTCCATCAGTCCATCCCTTCAGTAGAAGTTTGGATTGTCTAGGACACTGCAGAGCATTCCAATGAGCGAGGTGCTGATTCCTCAGCCACTTCTTCGTCTCCTTGCGTATTCTTTGTTTTGTTAGGCCCAGGGTCGGGCCCGGGCCGCAGAAAGGAGCTGCCGCCCCTTCCGCAGCCAGTGCATCCGCCATCTCGTTGCCTTCAAAACCAGAGTGGGCTGGAATCCATTCTAGCCGCACCACGTTCCGCCTTGCAAGATTAGCAAGTAGTTCTCGACATTCTTTAGCAAATCCTGAGTTGCTGGTATACCCACTCAGGGCTTTAATTGCTGCCTGACTGTCGGAGTATATGGTTATGCGTCGATCCACATAACCTCTGTCTAGGTTTATCTGCGCACATTCCAAGATAGCATATATCTCGGCCTGATATGCAGATACACCCCTACCCAATGGTACACAAACCTGTGTTCTTGGGTTCCTGGAGTAAATTTCAGCCCCTGCCCTATCACCGGAGCATGAGCCATCTGTGTACCAGACGGTCCCATTGAGCTGTGTATTCCTCTTTTTTTCCCAGGACTCTCTATCCCGTATCATGGCCCTGTATGGGGTAGCGAAGTAGTACTTACGCAGGCATTCATCAGCCGCTCGAGCCAGAACTGGAATATCTTCCAGAAGCCGGAGCTTCTTGACGTGCCTGCACTCTTCCCCTCTTCGCACGTATCCCAGCCGTTTCAAGCGCAGGAAAGCCCTCCCCGCCTCATCCTCGATTACATGGTGAAGAGGCCGAAGACCAAGGATCACCTCCATCGCAACAGTTGGTGTAGTCCTCATGCAGCCAGTTGCCCCCAAACTGACCACCCTTTGAAGAATCATTTATACAGCTACTATAAAATGATTTAATAGTGTGTCATGTA
>CAJUYH010005573.1:0-22792 GCA_910591685.1 Galerucella tenella | reverse complement strand
AAAGAAGTGAGTACAATAATAGCAATATACGGACCAGATGAAAATGAGAGAATAGAAGAAAAAGAAAAATTTTGGGAAAAATTGACAGAAATAACCGAAAATGCAAGAGGAACAATAATAGTTATGGGAGATTTTAATAGCAGAGTGGGAAAACAGGACCATATATATAAAACAATGTTAGGGAAATATGGAGAACAAACCAGAAATGACAATGGAAAGAGAATGCTTCAATACTGTCAATTACAAAACTTGATCATCACAAATACATTTTATCAACACAAAAACATACATAAATTCACAAGAATACAAGAAAGCAGAGGAGAAAAATCAATTATTGATTACATTCTGGTACAGAAAGAAAATAGGAACAATGTTATAGATGTTAGAGTTCGAAGGGGAGCAGAAATATACAGTGATCATTTCCTATTGACAATAAAAATCAAAGGAGACACAATGGAAAAGAAACAAGAAACGGTGACTAAGAAAGATGAACACATCACGATCAGATCGTATAAAATGAGAGACACAACTGTAGCTACTAGATATAAAGATATTACCAACGAAAAACTTGAAAACAAATACAACGACATTAAGAAAGCAGAACTACAAGAAGCGTGGAACATTTTTAGAAATGTTATCATAGAAACAGCTAGCAGTACATGTGGCACCTACAAAACAAATAATAATAGAAAACAGACATCATGGTGGAACGATGACATAAAGGAGGCTATAAAAGAAAAAAAAATACAATGGAAAAAATACTTGAACAATAATACAACAGAACAGTATGAAATATATAAAAATCGAAGAAAACAAGTAAAAACATTAGTTAATAAAGCAAAAGAAATTTCATGGATTGAATTCGGTAATAAACTAGAAGAAGACAGTAAAAGTAACCAAAAACTATTTTACAAAGCACTAAAATCAATGAGATCAGATAAACCCGTAAAAGACATACAAATTAAGAATTCAAACGGTGAAATAATTACAAACGAAACATATATAATGAAAAGATGGAAAGAATATTTCCAGACACTACTAGGTCAAGAAAATGAAGAGGAATCAATAGAAACAACAGAAAGGAACCAGTTAAACGAAAGCGAACCATTGATAGAAATGCAAGAACTAGATGAAGTAATTAGAACATTGAAGAATGGGAAAGCACCAGGAGATGACAAAATAACATGGGAAATGATAAAAAACTTAGGAGAAACTGGAAGAAAGAGCTTATTAGAAATAATCAATAAGGCATGGAAAAAAGAAACTATACTAGAAGAATGGGGAACAGCTCTAATAACACCGATACACAAAAAAGGAGACTACAAAAATTGCAATAACTATAGAGGTATTACGTTACTGAATACCATAACAAAAATAATAGAAAGAATAATAAACAACAAACTCAGGAATAAAATAGAGTCACAACTCTCAGAACCACAAAGTGGGTTCAGGCCCGGAAGAAGCACACAAGACCACATATTCACCATAAAACAAATAATAGAAAAGAGAAGATCAGAAAACCAAAATATATATCTGGCATTCATAGACCTAGAAAAAGCCTTCGACAAGGTATCAAGAACAGAGTTATGGGAGAGTCTGAAAAATAGAAATATCGATGGAAAAATCATAAATATGATTAAAAACATATATAGAAATAATAGAAATTATGTCATCAAGAACAACATGAAATCAGAAGGTTTCAAAACAAAAGAGGGTTTGAGACAAGGCGGATCATTGAGCCCAATGCTTTTTAACATTTTCATGGACGACATCATTAAGGAATGTGATAGAAATAGCAAAAAAATGTGCATTGGATACAAAAATATGCAGAGAGTAGAAATAGCTGAGGGAGCATTTGCCGATGACATAATACTGATAGCTGAAAATGAAGAACGACTACAATATAATATAAAAATATGGAATGAAACACTGAAGAGAAAACAAATGAGAATAAACAAAGATAAAACCAAGGTGATGACCATAGGAGGCGAAGAACTAAATATAACGATAGATGATATAAAAATAGAACAAGTAAAAGATTTCAAATATCTAGGTGTAACGATAGACGAAAAGGGAAGACAAGAAGCAGAAATTAACAACAGAATCGAGAAAACCATAAAACTGTACTATACAATGAATAAGAACTTCATCAATAAAAGAGAAATTTCAAGACAGACAAAACTAAAAATATTCAAAACAATTTATAGACCAGTATTAACATATGGATGTGAATCCTGGATATTAACAAAAAAAATCAAAAGTAGAATACAAGCAACAGAAATGAAATACCTGAGGAGAGTTATAGGAGTGACAAGGAGAGACAAAATAAGAAATACACGAATAAGAGAAGAACTAGACATAGAAGACATTATTTCATTTATAGAACAAAAACAATTAGGATGGTGGGGACACATACAGAGAATGCCAAGCAATAGACCTGTGAAACAAATTTATGAAGCGAAAACACAAAACAAGAGAAGAAGAGGAAGACCTGAAAAAACCTGGAATGACATGATAGGAAAGATTCTACAAGAAAGAAATAAGCAATGGAATGAAGCAAAGACCCTGACTAGAGACAGAAAAGAATGGAAAAAGTTCATGAAGCAACAATAAAATGATAACCCGACACCCTGAGGGTAAAAGGGCTCAAGATTATATATATATATATATAAAAAACAAATTTAAAATTTCTCAAGAACTATTAGAGTTAGACATAGGCAACCCTAATAACAACTGAAAGGTAATAAATTCCCACGTTTAACAGACCCAACAGATACAGGGTGTTCTATTTAAATTAAGCCAGATATTTATGTATTAAATGGTTAGTGTTATACTGTCATATTAAAAACACCCTGTATATGATAGCATACCGGTAAATATTGGAAACAGAATGTTAAAAGCTTCTAGTGAGATAGTGTAAAGCAAATGTGGTTATTCGTTTTTATTTTGAAGTTATTGTATTTTTTCGGAGGGTCTACAAATTATGTAAAATCGATTTATCCTGGAAACTGAACTAGATAGGTATAGGGAAATGTTAATGAACTTGCATTATTTTTAATGGTACAATTCAAAAATGTGATAAAATACAGGGTGTTCCATTTAAAGGAACCTAACTTTGATACGGCACGCTTTTTTGGAGCACCCTGTATATACCAAAATATTTTTAAATAATAGTCCTAAGTAATCTACTTAATTCTACGTCTTATTTCTTCTAATTATATTTGCCGTTGAGACGCCAGAGAATAGTTCGTTCATAGTGCCCCACCCTGTATGAAAAAATAATATCATTATATTATATCATGAGCACAAGGATCTCTTTTTCATTAGGTCAGTAGATTGGTGACAAACGACACAACGAAAAGATGAAATTAAAAAATTTTCACAAACAGCTGGCATGTACAGTGTATTTATCCGTGATCTATTCGATATCTGAATTAATCACTAACTACGTTAACATGAATCATTACCATTAAAATTCTCAATATGTTCACCGTAAATTGTTGAAACTACTAAAATTCAGCATTAGGGTCATAAGAAACTTTCAGTGATTTGTTAGTGAATTAGTTTCAGATTTAAATAGAGAAATCGAATTTCCTTTGTTTCTGTTACATACAAATTAGATAAACAAAACTCGTATTACACAAACTATCAACCGCTAGACCAACTTGTGGAATTTGAAAGTAGACCAGGCGTTTGTAGCTTTTCAAAATTTTACCTTATACATAATTTTAAGAGCCGTTTGACTGGTTTTACATATTTGATCAACTCTGTCGCCACTGAATGCATCACAGTTGTACAGAAAATGTAATTTTTTAGATATTCATTTGAAGTGATCAGTTTTCGACTCACTTAGTGATTTATTTGCACAAAAATGCTCAAAATCCTTCGAAATTTAAATAGTAAAGTAGTATTTTATTTTACGTTCTCATTTCATTGTTCAAGTTCTTAGATCAGTTTGTTGATAAAATCACAGCAATTTATCCTGACAATGGAGCATATTCATCTGGTCTAGCTGATTTAAATACAAAGGGATATAATGAAACTAAAACAACGAAAAATGTATGCACAACTTAACCAAAATCTGTTCCAAAATCAATAGTCCTATGCACCACAAAAGTTTCATGAAACCAATTAACTCTTTATTGTTCATCATTATTATCAAGACACAAGGCAATCCTTCATAGAATAAAATCACCTTTCACCAAAATAATTGTATATTATTCACCAAGGTGGTGAAGACTATTAGTATTGGACGAGCAAAATACGGTGCGAGGCTTATAAAAGTCTTCACCAACGTGGTGGTTCATTGGAGATTAATATTTTAACTAGTGGAACTTATTTTTAAGCATAGGTAATTATTGTGTTACCGAGCTATTACCCTGATTCGTATAATATGTACACATGTTCTTGTTTATAGAGGTAATGGCACCTGTAATCGGTATTCTGTTGGTTAATGTTAGCTACCAGTTTTCATCAACAGAAGATTTTCAAATGCCACTGGTATTCATCCATTCGATTGGGCTGTGCTTAACAGCCCAGGCACTTGAACCAAATCTTTGTACCATTTCTCATGTTATCTACTTCCATTGCAGAAGGTCATTAGTTTGACTGGAGTGATTTTCAGTAGTTATAATGGTTGTATTATTGCCTCTCCTAAGTGTTTTAGTCTGAGTCATTGTAATTTCTTCCAGTATGCAAGTTGGTGTTTCATCATAGAGTTCACATTTCCTGCACACAGGTTCACTAATTTCGCCCATTTTGAGCAGGTGTCTTTACAGGGTTCAGTGTCCAGTCACCAAGTCGATAACTGTCTTCAAATGTCTTTTTCTCAGTTTCAATAGCCAGGTTGAGAGTCCCTTGTCTACCTTGTTCAGTAAACTCTTTGCAATCCCCTCGTGCCGGCACCCACATTAGAGACACTTTGTTGTCAGCCTGTTGAGGGATATAGTTTTCCATCTAGTCTAGACCTAGTTGTTGGCTTACTGATAGCTTCAAGCAAAGCCTGACTGTCAGTGAATATTTTAATTTTTTGTCCGGTATATCCTCTTCAGAAACATTCATCAATACAAGCTATAGCGGCAATAGTCTCTGCTTGAAACACAGTCGTATATTGACCAATGCTTAAGATCATCTCTTGCTTGGTCATTTTATATCAGCTCCAGTGCCTTGTCTTGGAACCATCGGTGAATCAGATGATTTCTCCAGAATTACCTGGCTGCATCACCTGTTCCCTAGTTGCCTTTGCTCATAACTTTTCTATATTGCCAGAAAAGCCTAGTCGCCCTGGTAGTAATTTTTTCCAGGTGTGTCGCCCAATTCAGTTTGGAATCAAGGGTGACTCCAAGATATTCAACATATTTGGATATTTCTAGCTCTTGTCCGTCTTCAACAACAGATGACGACAACAAAAACACAAACTGTGGACCGTCTGAGTTTAGCCACAACCACCACATTTATGAAGTTCTCGTAACGCATCGCTGTGGTCCGTCTGAGTTCCGCCTAGTTTGTGTTTTTGTTGTCATACATAAGTTACCACTTATACAGGGTGTACCAATCTTACGACAAACTTCGGTATATGGGTTATTTTAAGAGATATCAAAAAATGTTTTTGACAAAAATAGTAGATGTGCTGAAGGTCCATATTTTGAAATTATATCGAACTATACAGAGTGCTGCATAACTCCGTTACAAACCAAACATATGATTTTTCAAATGGGAACCCCTGTATATTATACCGAATTCGGATTGGTTACATTTCTTTGAAGCTTTTGATAGGAGGTTTTACCACGTTATACAGAGTCCTTCAAAAGATATGGACACGTTTATGTAAAAATCGTGGGTAAATCCGTATTCTATTTAATTTTAATTATATTCTTTTTTGTATACAGGGTGAACGGAAACTCGAACCTGTCATTTTCATTCTTATTTCAAATGGAGCAAAAATAGAATCTTCGATTATGTAACTTTAATTTTTGTCAAGCATTCCCTATACCCAAAGTTTATAAAAAAAGAGTTATCTGGTAATATTTATTGTAAACTATTATTATTGACCTATTATGTGAAAGCAATGAACGTTGTATGTAACAAACAATCCTAATTAATGATAAATTTCAATGAATAATTCATTCTAAACAAAACTAGCTACTAAAAGTATAATCCTAACCGTAATATTAAGCTGGAAGGTTCAAAGGGTTCACCGTTAACATCAATGCAATGCTGTAAGAGGGGGCCCAACTGATTGGCCAGCTCGGTCACCCGATTTAACAAAAGTATATTTATTTTTTTCGGGTCTTGTAAGGAATAAGTTTATAAAATACCTGGCTATTAGAGATGACATGAAGGAGATAATTAGTGCGGCATTTCGATATGCTAACGTTGATATGCTGAGAAATGTTAGTCAATCATTTGAAAACTATTCTGCAGCATTGCATTGATGTTAACGGTGAACATTTTGAACCTTTAGTTTAATATTACGGTTGGGATTATACTTTTTGTGGCTAGTTTTGTTTAAAATAAATTTTTCATTAAAACTTATTATTAATTAGGATTTTTTGTTGCATACAACGTTTAATGCTTTCACATAATAGGTCAGTAGTTATATTTTACAATAAATATTACAAAATAACTGTGTTTTTATGAACTTTGGGTATAGGGAATGCTTGACAACAATTGAAGTTACATAATCGAAGATTCTATTTTTGCTATAAAATACAGGGTGT
The DNA here is from genome assembly GCA_910591685.1 of Galerucella tenella. Classification (NCBI taxonomy): domain Eukaryota; kingdom Metazoa; phylum Arthropoda; class Insecta; order Coleoptera; family Chrysomelidae; genus Galerucella; species Galerucella tenella. The sequence goes on along the minus strand of CAJUYH010005573.1, from coordinate 16,073 downwards.
TCCATTTGAAATAAGAAAGAAAATGACAGGTTCGAGTTTCCGTTCACCCTGTATACAAAAAAGAATATAATTGAAATTAAATAGGATACGGAGATATTGCATCATGTTATCAAACTATGTTTGGCAAAAAAAAATTTTTTTTCTTCAACGTACAACAAGCTACAGAGCGTTGATTTACCTACGATTTTCACATAAACGTGTGCATATCTTTTGAAGGACTCTGTATAATGTGGCAAAACCTTATATCAAAAGCTTCAAAAAATGTTACCAATCCGAATTCGGTATAATATACAGGGGTTCCCATTTGAAAAATCATATGTTTGGTTTGTAACGGAGTTATGCAGCACTCTGTATAGTTCGATATAATTTCAAAATATGGACCTTCAACACATCCACTATTTTTGTTAATAACATTTTTCGATATCTGTGGAAATAACCCATATACCGAAGTTTGTCGTAAGGTTGGTACACCCTGAATGTCGTTTGAAAAAAAAGATCTCATCGATCGCAGTGTGGTAAAAGGCCCAATAGACCAAACTACTCCCTTGTAATTTAATCTAGTAGCAAAGTCTATATATATATTGGAATATATAGACTTTGCTAGTAGCCTTACCTTTATGAAAAAGCAAAGACTCTTCAGAACTGCTGAATTATCAACATTATATTCAAATATTAAACAGGACCAAAACGCTTGAGCACAAGAAGTATAAAAAGGAGCACAGATCTCAATTTTGATGAAGTGTTATTAAGTGTTCCTAAATTTCCAAATATAGTATACATAATATATATATAACACATGAAATGAGTCCATTACTAGCCTTGTAAAGAAAGTATTTTCAAAACTATGCTCTCTTTTACCAATCGCATTAATTATGTTATTTCTACCATCATAATTCGTATTCGAAACATTTAAATCTAAAAATCGATCAATGTAAAAAGAACACGATCATCTATCAATATTTGCGCGTTAACTAATTGTCATTTATTTGAACAGAAAACATTTCCGCCCATGTTTTGCAACTGGAACTCCATAAAAATTCTTTCGCATCTCATTGGGTGTGCCCGAACCTTGGCCTTGTTTCTTCATTTAAAAATGTTTGACTAACCGCATTAGGTTAAATGTTTAAATAGTTCCTTTGTTCATTAGCTGCTTCAAAGCAGTGCTGCCATTTTTTATCATAAATCAATTTTAATTACCTACTTGATTTCTGTTTGAACAATACAACTTTTCTAGAACGTGGAAATGGGCGGATCAAATTTTATAGTTATTCACAGAGCTTGATAATTTGGGTTGTAGAAATAAAAAGCTATTATTTGACTTTATTTTAAACGAACAGTGTGCCAACATTCACCGACAAGGGCGTACCCAGGATCGAAACTAGGAGGGCATACCATGGTCCCCAAGGCTGTAACATTTTATCACGGAAAAGAGAATGAAACCAAAATTTTGAGAAAATTTTGTAAAATGATAGCAGTGTTTCATCAACTTTATTATTACAAATTATTATTTGCTTAAAGAAAAATTCTAGTTACACGTCTCATACTATTATTTTATTGGATTTGTAGGAAACGTGTTCAAAATTCTCGTTTCAATCCAGTATAGGACGCTCATCAAACTCAACCCAGTCAATATATCCTCTTCCATTGCACTTCTCAGCCAGGTGTTCACCCTTCGAAGGGTATTGAAAGATCCTAGTAGCCGTAGGAGATAGGAAAGCACTTAAAATGCGGAGTTCATAACGATGAATTTTTTGCTTCCAGTGGGGGGGCGGCAAAGTAGATTTCCTATCAATTCGCTCCACCTATTTTGTCAGCAGTTGGCTTCAAATAATATTAACTGCAGAAAAAATCCTGTAGGGTTTTATCACCTTCACGTATCTTTGGCGACATTTTTTTACAAATAGTAGCACCACTGTTTCAATTTGATACCTAAATTCTTTTTAAGGTGGTAACAGATTTTTTTTTCCTTAACTAGGTACATATTGTTAACTTCAATAATATTTGCAACAATTTCTTGAACTCTATCTTCTATAATTAAGTTTCAGTTATTCAAATTCAGCTTTATTCTTTTACAGAATAAACCTTTCCTTCTGGTACCAATGGAACACTTTTTTGCTGGCTACTTGACAAGACAGGACTTCTCGAAGAAGGATCTAGTGAAAAGACTGTTAAGTTGATAATAACAACTAGTCCCTTCGCATAAACGGTACAATACAACCAAGAGCACAAATAGCTTTAAGACCGAGGTTCCGAGGCTTCGAAATCATGATTGGATGTACTGAATAATCAATCAATCAGTATCCTTTCAAAGCCTACAATTTTTAGTAGTGTTATATTTCTCCGTTCATATAGAGCACTGTGTATTTACTGTTCATGTCAGTTACTCATGGTTACATTTCAATTTTTGTTTCAATACAATACTGAAATAAATTACACATTGGAGATCTCAATCACATTTTAAAAAATAAATCTCATTAACTTTGTGAAAAATTCAATATATTATATTTATTTAGTTATATATTCATCTCTTCCAAGCTCAACCACGCCTCTTACACGCACTATTCCAATGTGGATTGGTTTAATATAACAAAATATTTTATTTTTTTTATTATAGCGCATCGACCACGAGGGGTCATTAGCGATATTTGGTGTATACATATTTACTTACATTTGGTATTTTATGAAGAATTTATAACATTTATTAATTTAAGGAATGTCTTCAGGCTACGTAAATTGCAGTTGGTTCCTAATAAATCAGATAATCCATTGTTGGAGAGTTGTGCCAGTTGTCGCTGTTGTGTTAGTTGGGGACATTCAACAAGTAGGTGATTGATAGTTGGTTTTGAGTCACAATAATTACATTTTGGTTCGGGACCTTTGTCAAATAGATAACTGTGAGTTAGCCGGGTATGACCTAAACGTAGCCGTGTTAGTAGCACTTGATCGCGACGATTTTTTGGTAGAACTGACCACGGTTTAATAGTCCTTTTCACCTCGTTAAGTTTGGTTCCCGCTATTTTCCATTTAGCTTCATAGACTCTGTTTACTTTAGTTTGAATTATTGATTTAATATCCGCACTCACTGAAAACTGCACTACTCGAGCATCTTCGTTGGCCGTGGCGTCTTTTGCTCTTTGATCAGCTTCCTCGTTGCCATCTATTCCTACGTGTGATGGGATCCACATAAAGATGATTTCCTTCTTGTTTTGTTGAGCTATTATGAGTTCTTCTTTAATTTTTAAAACAAGGGGGTGATTTGTGAATATTTTTGTATGGATTTTAATGAGCTGAGGGAGTCTGTGAGAATAAGATGGTTTTGAGTGTTTGAAGATAAATGATTGATATTAGCTAAGGCTTCATATAAGGCATATAATTTGGCTGAGAAGATGGAATATGTATCTGGAAATTTGAACATATGAGTTGTATTTGTAGTTACCACCGCGGCTCCAATGCCAGCTGCAGATTTTGAAGCATTGGTATAGATTTGGTGATAGTCTGTATAATCTTCTAGTATTGTTTTGAAGGTTGATCTAATACTGAAATTGGGAATCGAATATTTATCTAGAGAGCTAAGAGTGGTTATACATTTTGGTTTTTTGATTTGCCAAGGGGGAGTAGATGTAGTCAGACGAGGGAAACATTTGAAAAAGAGAAGCTTAGTTTTTCAATGTACATTTTTATTCTAGCATAAAAGGGTTTGGGAGCATGAGGTTTAATTGTGAAAGTGTTGAGAAGTTTTTGAGGAGAGCAGTTATGCCTTGTAGGGTTGTGTCTCGATCAGCGCCCCAGTTTTTATTGCATATAGTGTTTTCAAAATATTTAATTTGTGTAAAAAAAATTAGGAAATATAATATATTTAATGTTCATTTGCTGATCTAGTTTTACCCCACTTCATTCGGTCAACCGTGATTTGAAAATAAAATTTTCTTCTCTTTTCTTGGTGCGCATGAAGTTAGCAGTGCTATTGGTATGATTGAAGCGGCTCGTATTCAGAAGAGAATCCGTAGATATCGAGCAACCAGAAACGTGAGAGAAAAACCTAGAAAAAGACGACCAAGCTCACCACCCCGCACAAGATATGACTGTATATACCAGTAAAGAACATCTGAATAATTGTTGGATCATACAACATCATCTTTTAAATTCTTCCGGTGTGTTGATTGCACGAGGTTAACTCACGTTCATGATGATTTTTGAGTAGAATTCCATTAATAGATCAATACGATTTGCAAGGGTTAATGAACTTATGGATTGGAATGCTGGATAGAGGACCGAGCTGTTCGCAGATGGATAGTTTTCTGATATTTGGCGTGTTTGTATATTCCTTTAGTGCTCAAAAATCGAAGAGCTGTATAAAAATTTCATCTGCTTAGAGTTGGTGAAATTGCTAATTGGATAAGCAATTATTAGTGCTTGAAGGAAACATGACTGCCCAGATTCACGAACAACAAGTTATTACCAATGTTTATTCCACGCTATTATTGGAACCTTTTTCTTTTCAGACGATAGTGCTTGACCTCATAATGAAAGAGTATTGAAGACGCTTTGGACTTCCATGGTAACTCGCTTCAGGCACAGTTTTCTCGATCACTCAACCTCAATCTCATTGATCATTCTTTAGATCAGCTGCAAAAGTCCTAAGAGCCACCCCCACAGAGGATCCAAATTTATAAGCTTCCTCAAATTTTGTGGAGCAGTTGATTTGCCACAATTCATCAAATTCCTCCTTACAATTGGGTTGGCTCAACGTACTTTGAAATCTAAATCAGGATATGGCTTCAATATTTTTCATTTTTCTTATTGAACATCGTTCTTTTTTGATACCAAACTAATCACCGACGCCGATGAGTAACCACTACTGGACATTTAAAAAATGAACTCAATTGAATGTATTTTTTGATATGGCAACATCGCTTATTGGTTCTCTGAAGGTTGTTAAGTGCCCGCCGCAGTCACTCAACTACTTGACTGGCATATGGTGTTACCAGATTCGAATTAGCACCGTTTTATCTTGGATCTTGCGTGTCTACATTTTAATTTGTATGTGACTCTCTGAAAATAATGTCATGTAGGTTTCTGTTTGAATTCCGTATTACCTACATTTTCAATTAGTTATTCAATACGGCGATTCGGCCGATATTTTTTCTATTTAAGTGATTCAGTTTAAAGATGTTAAATTCGACTTCAAGTGCTCATCCATATCTCAATGTTTAATTTGAATTATCATTCGCCAAAAGAGTCAGTTCATTTTCTGTTACATTTTTGTACGATATACACTTCAAACTGAAAGGGTTATTTATGTGAATTTACAATAGATTGGTTCTAGAATAAGATATAGGGAAATGTTTATGTCAGTAAATGGTTTGAATATCTACATTTTACTTTGCACAAGATAATTTACAAAATACAAAATATTTTCTTCACTTTATACCAGAAAATTGAAGATATCAATAAGTTTTTCATTTATTGATTATAAATGACCGCGTCTTCAGAAGACCAATAATATAGGTTGATAACAGTTCAACTAGTTTTTAATTACGAGAGTTTATTAGGCTAACAATATCTCTTAGACGTAGAGTTTTTCAGTTCCTGTGGACGAATTTCATTAAAAGACACAGATAACAGTGCTTTGCTGGTACCTAGTCAAGTCAATCAAGTCTTTTCAGCGAGGTTTGAGCTTGTTAGTTTCTCAGGAGTCCAATAACAATGTAGTACCTACTAGCCACCCGGCAGATAATAACACCCAATTTTCTCAGATATAATGTTTATTACGACAAATCTGGAGTACCTAAGTCGAATACGGAACAAGCGATAATAAATAGTTCAGTTGGGGCCCCAGTGCCTTTGGTTACCTAGCTACGCCACTACGTCCAGGCCCACTCTTTTTCTATAGCCAATCAGCCTCGAGACTGAACGTTTTGTACCTTACATTTGCCATGTATTGGATGAAAGAATCTGACGAGAGCTTATTTTCCCGACATATTCCACCCACTATGTCAAATTTAGTAGTTGAGGTGCGCATGTGTCCAAGCAGCCTTTAACCTTCAATTCGATGTGACTGAATGTGAGCTGATTAGCGCAGTTGGTGGGGTATTGAGCTTACAGCTCAGAGGTCGTAGGCTCGAAACCCGGTTATGTGCTGGGTTTTTTTTGTTTTTTTTTTAGTTTTTTATTTCTTATTTTCTGATATTTCTATACCTAGTTACACTTTGATCAACCGGGTTTGGGCCTGGGTTTTTTTGTTTTTTTTTTCTAATTTTCTATTTCTGATATTCACATATTTATTTCAATATTGTTATGTTACTACTAAATTTGGCAACGTTGGAATGTGTCGGGAAAATAAGCTCTCGTGAGAATCTGCACATGGCTTTGTCTGGCAACCCCATTATCTCTGCGTGCCTGTTGAGCTTACAGTGCCCTGTTAACACACCTACAAAGGCATTATGAAGATGTGATTATGAGGACAATTTGGGCCCTAGATTTAAAGCCAAAATTTAAGATAATGGAAAAAGTGGAAATAGTTTTTATGCTCGACCTTATTGGAATCTCCATGCTATGAGATTGAATTGAAATCAATTGTAAGCAAGCTATATGTAAAGTGCATTCATTAATATTTCGTTGACTTGGTTTCTGGTCTCAACGATTTAATAATGAAACTTCATGAGTCATCATACAGTGAACCGTAACAAATCCGTGAATTAAAATTAAAACTGAATATGATTTCCCCAGCCAAATATTTCAGTTGTAGAATAATCAACATTACTTTTTCGGAGAAACGAGTAGGATAGTGCTATTGTTATCGGATTAACGACTACTTTTGTAGGTTTTTCTCTTCAATCAATTATGTTGGTATGAAATTGAAAGGGGTCAGGTAATCTGGTCCCCGCTACCTACGTTAATACTCTGGGCCTAAATTAATCCAACCAGTAATTTCGCCCCCGTAATGAAAATACAATTAAATGTTGTTCTTAGAATTGAGGTGAGGCAGGTACTTGATAAAAATAACAACCCCTTGAATTATCAGATTTGTAATCATTTATCGAAGTGAATTTGCGCTGAAAGTGTTGAAAAAGAGCATTATAAAAGTAGAAATTATTGAAAGTATTCGTGGCAAAAATTTACTTGTAATCGATAACTACAAGTATACCTAGTTTACATGAAAAATTGAAAACCACAGACGAAACTTGTTGGAAATGTACCAACAGAAAGTGCAAAGCATGTGTTTATACACTCGGTGAATGTAGTGCAATTTGTGTAACCAAATCTTCGTCGGAACACTGCCATCCTGCAGATATTTCTACCTTGAATAGGCAAATAGTTTCTGCTTATTTGATTGAAAACTATATTGATGACCAATCTCATTTTCCGCCGACAATTAACAAATGCGTGCGAAGCTTTTCATCGAACTTTCAATGACTCTTTCTACAAAGCACATTCTAATTTAATAACATTTCTTGAAAAATTGTATGAATTTCAAATTGAAACTTATGTTGAAGTTCACATTTAAAACCTAAAAGTAGAGACGTTAGTGTTAGAAATCGCCAGAAATTTATTGAAAATATTATTGAAGCGGTGAGATAGACAGACTTTATTTTCTAGCATTTTCTATCATTCAAATGTATTAAATTTTGACATTTGCATCGTTTAATAACATTGATTAAATAGTAGTGAATAAAAACTAAAAATTTTGTTTTATTTCTCTCTATTATTTAGATACTATAGTCTTTGCGTTATACTTGTCAAAGTACCCCTTAAGTACTTAGCGTACTTACACAACTTAGAGAAACTAAATAGGTATATGTTTATTCTATAGGGACCAGATTACTTGTACGGAATATTATACCTGCCGGCCACGAGGACCAAATTACCTCCTAAATATCTGTGAGGTCATACCTATTTGGGGACCAAATTACCAACTCCGAATTGAAAAGAAATATCTTGGAATGGAGTACCTACCTAGGTATATGAATGTTCACAATATTTCTTTGTTGTGAGGAATTCCATTTTTTATTTAGCTCCATATAAACATCTGAAGGTGGTTGTCGAGAGGGAGCCTTAAACATCACAAATGTATGTTAATATATAAGGTTAATTACGGAATGAATATAAACTCCTCATATTTTTGTCCGTAGATTTGTGTGAAAAATGTTAGTTCAAAACACTTGACATTTTTGTTGAACTTTGTATCACATTTTTACGAATCCTATATATTATACAGCAGCTTTAGACATGTCCTCTTGACCTTCCAACTACTATCAACATTTCATTTATCTGGTATTGAAGATATTTAAATACAAATATCAACATGAATATCTGTATTTTTATTGAAAACTTTGATATCTCGAAAAGCACCCATATCCTTGTTCCATTTAAAATAATTAATTTTTCTACTACCGTGCGCTTTAACCCACTTTCCCGCACGCATTTTAGCTTTGAAAGTGTCACTTTCCCGCACTAGTGCGGGAAAGTAAAATTATGCAAATTTTGACCTTATTAGATAGTTTTTTACTTCGGAAGTTATAACTATTCTTACACCAGGTGAATAAATAGTCCATCAAATAAAATCAACATATTGTTTTCTAGCTTTTTGTTGCATTTTTAATTTTCTGCATGAAAATATAAAATAATGGAAATATTTTGATATAACCTTGTAAATTCTTTAAAGTAGTGTCACAAAACAACCATCAAACCACCCGGGTTTGATATAAGAAAAATATATCAAATGAAATTATTTCATCTACAAATGACTTAATATTGTTGCCGTCACCTTCATCGTCATCTTTATGTGACCTGCAAACGACGCCATTCTCATCAACGTCATTCGCTCACCAGTTAACACCAAATAACTCCACTGGTCCGGCAATTTTAAGTAATTCACAGAATGCAACAAATTGTGTTTCTAATATTAATATTTATAATAATAATTGATAATAATAATAATAATAGTTTTTGGTCTAAGTTTTTTATATGTATGTTAAAATAAAATATATTTTGAAAAATGGGTTGATATGATTTTTTGTATATACGGTCGTAGAAAAAATAATGTTCCTAACTCATGCGTAAAGTGTCTTTCCCGCCCTTGACCGCTTGCCCGAACTCCGCTTCGCGTCGTTCGGGTCAACTGCAGTCGCGTGCGGGAAAGTATCACTTTCCGCACTTGTTAGGAAAATAACTATTCCTTTTCATTTCCGGTATTCATTTCACGCCCTTCTCCGAAATAATAGGTATATTGTAAAGTCTGGAAATAATGGTTCAAGAAATTTGATGTAATGTATAAGTTTGGCAAGTTTATCTGAAGCTATGCGGCATCGGTGAGAGGCGAGGAAAAACATGGCGCCTATCCGTCAAACGTAAAAATGGCGTACGGTACCTATTTTACCAAGTAAAACTGAAAATACAAATGTCACTGACAATACCAACGCCACTGGATAAATCAATATCAGTCAATTGACGAAGTGAGAGGGAAGATCTCACGCACGCGCTTGCCAATAAGAAGTCAGCTGGTCGATACAAAGCACCAATTATGTAATTTGGAGGGTGTGGTCATTATGGTTTTCGTACAACGCTGCCAGAGCTTCAAAAAACCCATAACAAATTTGGAAAAGTGTTAATTTTTTAATATTCATAAATTGAAAAAATAATGTTAATAGAATAAATCCAAAGAAACAAGCACATTATAAAATTAACGTTTAATCATATTTTTAATATTGTTAATAATAAAAAGACCCATTTATAATTATTATCACTATATAGTTAGCACTTCAGTTTTTTCATAGTTAAAGGTGGCAATGTCGAATGTTTTCGACTGCATTCCTTTCACGGTTTCAGATAAACTTGCCAAAGTATATGTATCAGAACTAGGTACTTCTTTATCCAAAAATAATAGTATATTATTAAACGAGCAATTTATGATAGCCATTATTCACGCTGGGTGACGTTTGCGTCCCGAGCCGTAGGCGAGGGGCGCAAGTCACCCGAGTGAATATTGGCCATAAATTGCGACTAGAATACTATACTTTGTCCACGACCCTTGATTTCTTTATTAAATAAAAGTCAACTAACCTCCAGTTCATGAAGTTATAATATGTAAACATATAGTTATCTTTCGATTTTTCTGGCAGCAGTCCTATAGTCGTTAATTTCGCCGCTTTTTTTTATTTCAGTTGGTGTACAAGAACGTTAATTTCCACTATCCGAATTCAATGAATTCATCGTTGCGGTAATATAGCAAGTTCGTGACAATTTGGTATTACTAACGTCAAAATTAAATAATTTGACATATATAGAGATGGGCGATACCGTGTAAAGTATCAATACAACGTACCGTTATAAATATATTGTTTTGAAATACTTAATACTAGAAAATGTCGTTATGAAAAGTACTAAAGATTTCGATATTCCATCGATACGATATATTTCAGAAACAAATTTCCTGAATAAAATACACAGATTCAAAAGTTTATTTCATATTGTACCCCCATCTCTAGTCGTGAACTATGAACCATAATACACTCCAGAGTATTATGAACCATAATTCACTGTAGTAGATATATGGGTACCATATACCTTTTTTTAGGAGGTAAAATATCGACTTATTATTAGGTGGTCGTGGACAAAATGATTTTATAGCTCCTCTTCTAATAACAGAAATAAATGGAAACAAATGCATCCAAATCCAAAATTAAAACATTTTGATTGTCACTGATTCTGTAAGTGCCGTGCAAAGTTTAAAATCCGTCCATTTAAACCACCCAGTCTTCCTTAAAATCAAGAAGAACTTTTCAAACTCTAGTCCGATAGTAGGAATGTATCATTCTAATGGGTACCATCTCTATCACATACCGGTATACAGGGTAACGGAGACGCCGATATCTCAGCTCCACAATCAGTCAGCCTCAATCATATTCAAAATTACAGCTGATACCTCACCAAGACCACAAGGTAAACGTCAAGAATTTAATTACGGATAAGTGGAAACATAAGTGGAGCCATAAGATATGTATTAAGTAGTGACAAAGGTGAGAGAAGCCCCTTTCCTACCAACTTTAAAGCCGTGGCCGCAGCGCAGATGGGTAAACGGGAAGGGAAGGAAAGGAAAGGGAAACTTGGCGGATAGAGGTCCGTGGAAGTCAATGGGTAGAGGGTTAATATACCTTGGCCGCACTGATCGACGGAAAACTATCGTACCAACCCAAAATCAAGTTCAGTTTAAAGTGTAGTCAGTGTGTGTCAACATGCCCGTTTCAAAATTTGCCAGAAGGCTTCTTCTCTGTTACAATTTTTATCTGGAGTTTACTAATCTAAAAAATGAGAGGATTTGGGTGCATGCATATAACTTGCACAGAGGAAGAATTTCTGCCAGTTTACAAGAAGATGCGAAATTTCCCCGAAATTTTTTTGAATTATGCACGTATGAGTGTAGAATCTTTCCATTTTTTGGAGTTTTTTCATAATTCGTCTGCTGGGTCCCATTTTCGCTTATAAACAGCCGAAATAAACTCTCCTTCCATAATAATGCCTTGCGCCTGGTTGAAAATATCAAACACAGCTGATTCCCTGGGCAAATAATACACCAGTTTAACAAGAAGCGAAGCTCGACGCAATCTCTTTGATGTTTTGGTAACAAAAATGTATGACCTTGAGAGACCGACGTTGACAAATAATTTATTAAATACTCAGAGAAAATGATCAAATTTTCAAATATCGGCGATATAATTGGTTGACTGAATGAAGTATGACAAGTATCTTATTATAAAAATGGCTCCTTTCAGACATGCGCATATAAAAAAAGGATCGGAAGCTTTGCTTCTTGTTAAGCTGGTGTATTCTTTGCACTAGGTGGCTAGCTTGGTGAATCGATATACTGCTTGAAATGGTGGGGGATCGCAGTGTGGTTGGTTCAATCTGGGTTCAATTCAATCGCTTGTTACGGAAACATAGCTCGCGGGCTGCTTGGAGGGTCCCTCCAGGTAACACGCTTGCACTGCGGCCGCGGTTCAATAGTTGAACAAATAAAAGTTACCCGACTGAGGATTGGACTCACAGCCCCAATGCACAAAAACCCAATAAATGAAGGAGTCCCGCCTCGTTACTGAAATTATGCCACTTATTCGCCACTAGGGTGAATTTGAGGTTGTCGATAGTCCTGTTTGTTGTTCTATGATAGCTCTATGTTTCGGCTGGTTCATGACAAATGAATAATGGTACTTAAATATATTTGACTGTCTTTTACTTCTGACAGTTGAAGCAACGAGTATGGTAATAGTTATTTATGTACCAAGGCAGTAAAGTGATTCTTTATCGGACGAGTCTGAAATTATGAGACGAGCGAAGCGAGGCTAATAACAGGCGAGTCCGATGAAGACACTTTACTGACGTGGTGCATACATAATTTTATCGCCAACTGCTCAGAATTCAGATTATAAGAAACTGAGGTATATTTTATTGTATTTTATTATGACAAAGTAAACAGCAAATATAGAACAAATCTACTTATTATTTGTTATTTTTGAATTGAAGGTAAACCCTGAAGCATTATAAAATTTAATTCCTGGAGTCAAAGGAGTTCCAACAATAATTTGTAATAAATAAATCGCAAGAAAACTATTATCGAGCCGTAATGGGGAGAAGCGTGACACTGACAGATGATGATTTTTGAGTAATGTCAAGAGTAAAGTCAAAATACCTCACCTGCCGCAAATGCGAACCTGATGATAAAAGGCCACCAGCAGGACCAAGCAACATTACAAGAGTAACTGATGTCTTCATAAATTCACCAGAACCTGATGAACTGCCACAAGCAGCACCAAGCAGCATTATAAATGCAAATGATGTAATGAATGCAAGCTTTATAAATTAGCCAGTCAAGTGACATAATCAAAAACATTACCTGAAAATCGCTAAATGATATACACGACTGCATGCATAAATTCTCATTTCAGCGAATATCAAATGGCTGAAGTAGTATACATATATTTAAATATCTATTTTTTGTTCACAAACTACGTATATCTGAACAATATTTTGAAAATGGGCTGAACTAGAACTTCTTCAGCAGAAAAACGCTTTTTCAGCCTGTATTCAGCTAATAATAAATAGCTGAACACCACCGGATTAAGTAAGCTGAAGAAATGCTTATTCAACCCAAGTTCAGCTACATGAGCATATCGCTGAACAATATCTACTAAGTTGGCTGAAGAGGCATTTATTCAGTATGTAGTTCAGCTTTAGGGATGCTGCTGTATAATGGCATCTATATTGTCTGATTCGGCGCTTATTCAGCTCATTATTCAAGTAAGTAGCTTAATCAGTCTTTAACACTATCAACCAACTACTAATCAGCTTATTGTCTGAGCAGGCCCAATAAATCAGCGTTCATTGTTACTTGGGTACTATGTTAGCGAAACGCGTCACAACTTTAAGTTAACCATAGGTTCAAATATAATTGTGCATGTTCATGTCCAAGTTTTATGAATTGTGCATGAATTTTGGACACGGTACTTTGTGAAATATTAGGCAGTTCGGGATACCTGTGATTAAATAAGTTTGCCACTTCAACTTGACTTCTGCAGTTATCCCCGTACCCGATCATCATTAAAATCTCAATTCGTTGAGTCTCAGTTAAATATTTCATTGTTATGTCGACAAGGAAAAAGTGTTTGACAAAGATTTTACTTTTTCAGTAGAAACTGTCAACACATCTACAACTGACAGAATAGAAAACAATCCACATTATTTACCGATTTTTTCTAATTGTTGGCGTTTTTAGGCAATTTTTAGGTATTTATGATGAAATTCATGGGCGTAGCAGGTTTAGTTTAATATACAAATACGTCTAATAATTAGTTAGTTTAGATTTTTGATAAATCCATATTTAGCTAATTTGAAAAAGTACCAATATTTCAAGGGTGATAAATTATTAATTTTGAAATTTCACCCTGTATAATTCATAATTGACCATACATTATTTAGTTCGTTGGAATCGGTTCATTAAGAGGATTTCAAAAATATGAAAATATACAGGGTGTTTCATTAAAAAAAACAACACCGACTATGGCATACTTGCGTGAATCACCCTGTACATTTACATTTATGTTTACATAACGCACAACTTAATTCAAAAGTTAACGTGTCTCGGCATTTTTTATAATTTTCTAAAATAATGTAAAGTTCGATATGCATTTCATGGTGTCGGCATGACTTCTGTCGAGATAATGCCGGTTTGAGGCGCCAATTAGCCGCGTAAACGTTAAGCTTAAAAACAACAAAAACAATGTCTCTCTAAAGCCTCGTCCACATTATGTCGAATGGAGTCGATCGACAATCGACTATTGTAAAACTGCGTCCACATTATGGATCGACAATGTCGGGCGACCATCCACACTGGATCGACACCATTCGACATAATGTGGACGCGACTTAACGAACCAAAAACAGGGTTGCGAAACAATTAAAAGTCTTTCAAAGTCTTAACAATAATATAGATTGTAACAAATTCAATTGTTTTTTGCGCGATCGATCTTTTTTGTTTATTTACAGCATCGGTTGTCAGGTCGGTAGGTTGTGTTAACTGGTTTCTAAGTCTAACACGTCAGTAAGTGATTTACTTACCGCTCAGCCGTCGGTAAGTAAATTACTTACCGACGTTTTAGCCCTACATATATTTAAGTGGCCCTAAATAATATATTACTTTATTCATTACACAAAAGGAACAAGAAAAATAAGAAGATTGATATTTTTTCAATGAACAGAATCGAACAGAACAATATAAAAAGTAGTAAATAGCATGAAAACAATTTCACCAAAATGCAAATTATATTTTAAACTGATCGAGAAGTATAAATGTCACTTTTGACATTTCGTTCATTTCGAAGAAATTTAAATTATTCTATTCGAAATTCGAATATTTTAATACGATCGCGCAAAAAATGGTATAAGCATTTCGAACGTTAAGGGTAATACCGGTCTCCAGCAAAATTGGAGGCTTCGCTACGCTCAGCCTCCAAACATTGCTGTCGACCGGTAAACCACCCTTACCGTTCTTGATACTTAATATACTATTATTTCATCGTTTAGTATGGATCTTCATTAAGTGGAAGCCTCATCTATTCAATTCTTCTTTTATATATCAATTTTGGTACATTATCTTATTATGTTTCATGTCAACATTCACTACACTATAGTGCTATAATTATGTAAAAGGCGGATTTTGAAAATATGATTTTTTTGGGGATCAAAACAAAACTACACTATTTTATTTGATTAAATATGACGCGATGTAACTTGATTCTCTAGAAATGACTATCTGTTATACATGTCAGCGTACAGCCAGACCATGTGTTACCCATGGCACCTTTTATCAACAAAAACAACGATAAGAGATGATCTATGATGTTTCATACTTGGCAAGGACAAACTCTGGATTCTACAACGCAACCACTAAAGATATGTGTCAAGCTAAGGTGTAAGGAATCGTGCTGACAGCTGAATGGCCGCAGGGTGATATGCGGTCACGAACGATCCCCTTGGGGAACCGGGCGGAACCCCATTGTAATTAGCCTTCCTCTGGTAATGCGGGGCTCTGCCAGAGGTGACCAACCCTTCCCTTGCTACTCGTGGGAACACACATGAACAAACAAAAATCAATAAAAAATCCCGAGGCTGGACAGAAGTGCTCACCTCAATCAAAAGCAGTAGCTGGGGATGAACAGAAATGTCCACCCCAAAATACTGCACAGAATGAGGCTGGACATGGAAGATCACCTCGTGATACAATAACACAAAGGCCTAGGCGAAAGCGCATTTGCGGCGCCGAAGCCAAAAGGAGGAAGAGAGCGAAGGAATCAGGGGTGGCAGCAGCTACAAGTGCACCTCCCTCTTCCCCAACTCCACCTCCAACAACAAAGGCACTTCCTGCGGCCGGCGCCAAGAGCTCCGCTTTGAATAAAGGCAAGGAACCGGCTGCCCCTGCAGGTAAGCGCCCTCACTTGAGCACCTCCACGGAGGGAACTCCAAGAAGGCTGAAGAAGCCGCGCCTTCCAAAACCTTTTCGGATGCCGCCTTGAGACACCTCA
>CAJUYH010005572.1:0-22797 GCA_910591685.1 Galerucella tenella | reverse complement strand
TTATTATTCAAGACACCAATAAAATTAATTCATTTGAGGAGGAAGATAGAACAAAAATTGATCTATTCTATTCTTTTTTTAATTTCTTGGGAAATTAAACCACAATATTTTTAAATTCTTTATTTCAACGTTTCGGTTTAATTTCCCAAGAAATTAAAAAAAGAATGAATAATATACCACAAGGAACATACAGAAGATATGATCTATTCTAGTTTTAGCCAAAATAGATTTTGTAAACTGACAAAGTTACAGTACCAAGTTATATTCTAATATGAGATGTATTTTCCATTAAGCAAACTACATTGTTAAATCCACTTCTGTCTAATGTTGTAAAATCAATAATAATTATGTAAACTCTCAGCAAAATGCAAATTAACATAATCAGAAGCTTCCAGTTTCTAATGGTTTTAACCAAGTATGTTATTTTCCATTTTTGTGTTATTTAGACATGTCAAGTTAAACATATTGTGTATGTACACTGTACACCTAATAGAAATGACACTCATTGAGGTAGAAAATCGAGAGAATACCATACTTGCCTTGAAAATAAATCGTTCTATATTTATAATTAAAAATACAAAACCATTTTAAACTTAATAGAAACATATTTGTCAATAAGTCAAGTGACTAAGATATATTCTAGTGAGAGATATATTTTGCAAGAAACTGTCTCTATATTCTCCTCAAGTTAGGTTAGGGTATTGTAAGAATATTCATAATAATTGCCTAAGTTAGGTTACTGCCCTGCATTTTTTAAAACATTGATTTAAAATGTTCATACACAATAATAAGCTTTGAGACATTTTAAAATAATTTGCACTAGCAGTAGTATGTTATTCTTTTGAACTATTAAAATCTACAAATAAGACTTTATACCAACAGAAAATAGTTGAGACTGGAGTAACTTACATTATTGCTTATTGTACATCTGTTGTTCTACAATACCCCTCTGGTTCAATAAAAATGGTACTCTGGCTATTGTGAAGCAACTCAACTGTATCAACGAAAACTTGTATACAATCAAAAAATAAAATGGAATAAATGAATAAAATATTCCGTAAATAATGCACAGCAAATGACAATTTCCAGAAATGTCACTTATTCGACCACAGAATACTAGTATAGAGGTCATTGAATCCAAAAATGTCACTGGTCGACCACAGAATACCATAAAATAGAAAGGTTACTAGATTTAGAAAAATCACTTGTCGACCACAGAATACTATAGCATAGAGAGGTCACTAATCCAAATGTAAGTGTAGAATATGATAGATGTTAATCAATTCAAATATTGCTCGATGCTGCCATCATTATTATACACAGAACACAGGGCTAGAAAAAAAATGTAATTGGAACGAGGACCCACAGCAATATGATCAGCCTGTCAGTGACGTCATTCTGGAAGGTACCGGACCTGATTTGTCCAATGGTCGGAATCTTGACTGAGGGAGTAGAGATTCTTGGGAGAACAAATATTTTGTGTTCTCTCGGAAATCATCACTCCCTCGGCAAGAATCAGGCCCCTAAAAAAGATGGGTTAAGGCTACCCATCTTCTTTTTTGTCTATATATGGTGTTTTATAACTAAGTTTTGCATCATGCTTGTCATCTGTCATTTAACTCTGTAGTTATGTCATCTATGAATTGTAGTTTTGTAGGTTATCTCGTTATCTGTGATTTTTCTGTTTCTTGTCGTTTTTAGAGCAAGAGTCACTTTGTCCATTGAAATATTGATTAGATTTAAACATTTCTGAATCAAAAATTTGTTCGAACATTGGAAAACTGTAAAGTATGTATTTCATATTTCTCAACAACATGCAAATATTTCTACAGATTTTAAATTAGATTCATATTGTATTGTTTTTTTTTTAATTTGAAAGTGTTCTAGATGGACAGTCAAGTTGCAATTGAAGGATATTTTGTTGATTTGGTTGATGATGCATGGCGCTCCGATTCTCTCCCAGAAGATGACATTGCAGTACCTACTTGGGAATTAGCAGATCCTGAAGCAGACACAGGTGACATTCATCTCACCTTAAAAGAACAAGAGCAAAAATGGAGTGACATTATGTTGTCATCACTTAGTGAACACCAATAAAGATTTTTAAAGCTTTAATTCAAACAACAGAACTGTATTTTATTTTTATTAATAATGGAACTCCCAAACCTAGGCAAGCAATGTGCATATTCTCAGTGCAATCAGTTGGACTACCTTCCAATCACTTGTAAATGTGGTCAAGTTTTCTGTTCGGAACATTTTAATATCCATAATCAATATTGTGAAGCTTCCAAATTTCTTACTGAAGATGAATTAAAGACAATTAAAAACGTGTTGATTTGCTCTCATTCTGATTGCAAAGAAAGAAGTATTGTTCCGCTTATATGTGAAAAATGTAAAAAACATTTTTGTGTTAAACATAGACATTTGATAGGATGTGAAGATAAAGATGAGGAAACTTTAAGAAGAGAAAAAGAAAAATATTCAGCTCCTGTAAGGGCATTTAATGAAGCAAAAACTGTTGTTGATAAGCAGGTAACATCAAGCATATTATTCAACTCAATAACTTGAAAACTAGAGACTGAGGATTGAAGTTTATTATTAGTAATGCTAAATATTGTTACTAGAAAATTATCATTATCTTGATAAAAGGTGTACATTTGAAATTGAAAAAATGTGTTTCAGCATTTTACATTTCATTACAAATCTGTAGCATAAATACGGTCATGTAAATTGTAGGTATCTAATTCAGTTTTTACTTTTAGATAGAGAAAAATCTTACTGAAGCAAAGAAGAAACCGAAAAGTAGGGAAATGGCAAACAAAGTACAATTGATGAAGATTAAGAATAAAGCCACTGGACTTAAAACAGTGCCAACAATTAATCGTGTTTATTTCAATGTGACATATTTAGAAAATTCCTCTCCAATATTTATTTCCAATCAGTGGAGTCTTGGAAGAGCAATTGATGCTATCGCCCAAGAAATGAAACTTCAGAATAATAATAACAAAGCTACAGAGAAAAAATTAAGATTGTTTCGAAAAGAAGAAAATACTATTCTTTCAACTGATTTGTCGATCACCATAAAAAAACTCATGGATGACAACTTATTGAATGATGGTGACAGCTTGTTTATCAGTTATGTATAAGTTAGTTGAGCTATTTGTTTTAATAAAATGTATACTGGATGTAGATAATTTTATTTCCCACCTACCAATTGATATTTATATCAATATGAAACTATAAACTAAGCCTTGAAATTGTTTCAATTATGGCAAAGCAGGAGCTATGTCGTTTGTAAGATAAGTCTATTTTATCAGTTCAGGCTTTTTAGTATCTTTTGATGGAATTCCTTGCATTAAATAGACTCTGCCACTCATCCCTTCTCACTGGTGGAAGGAACCATGAATTTTGGATGTTATAGCTTTTCACTATCACTACATTTTTATACCTATATCCGGTTCTGCCTTGTGACTATAGATGTGATATTAATTTCTATATTTTCATTGTACATTCAATTATCACAAAAGAAATTTGAAGTAAAAGTTTTGGAAAGTGATATAAGAATAATTTTTTAAAATCATTTCCAAATGTGAAACAAAAAATGTAGTCGTAGGTACCGCCAAAGGAAAAACTAATTGTCTTTTCCCAATTTAAATTACCTTTATCTAAAATATTATTATACCTGCATGTTGTATAGGTACACAAAATATCAAATTTATTTATGTTTTCATAACCTTGATTGTATCTGGCTTTGTTTCAATTGAAAGTGCTTTGTTTGTATTTTATATTTTTACATAATTATTAAGATAAAAGTTTACTTTTTCACCTGCTGAGGTCATCTTCTGGCTAGCAAACAGTGGTGTACAAAAAGTGTTTAGATAATCATGGTAGAAAAATGACACTAAATTTCCAAAAATCTTTTTTTCACTGATACCAAAATATGACATTTGGAGAAAAATGGAGATCAATTCATTATCTACAAAAATGATTCCTACGACATTTTCCGAAAACTCGATAGTTTTCGATGAGATAACGGCCCTAAAAGGTGCCAATTACTTATAGCTGCTGTGAATCAGTACAGCAAATTTGAGAAATGTAGACATAAACAGGCGGACATATTATCCAATAACTAGAGTAGAAACGGATATTTTTTAAGATTCAAAATTCACGTGAAAGGGAGGGAGATCTACGATCTCTCCCAGTATGCTTAATTAACCGATTTGTCCCTTTATTTATTGAACTATTTTGAAAAATAATTAGGGTTTTGTATAAAGAGTATTGAAGATAATTAACATTTTATATCTTCTGTATGTTCCTTGTGGTATATTAATTAATTAAAAAAAAAATTAAACCACAAACTTGGATTATTTATTAGGCCAACATCATAAGCAAGTCTGAAAAAAAAAACAGATCTGACGCATACTACCCCATACTTTTAGACGAAAAAGTTACAGAATCAAATCAGAATAGGTATAGTATAGGTACGCCTCTGGTTTATTTAAGTACATACCAGCAGAAAACTGTAAATAACTGTAAAGATTTTCGTATACATTTATATAAAATGTAAGCAATAAAATACAAAACCACATATTCCAAATTTTTCGTTGAAAATGTTTCGTTTAGTTATATTTTTGTTGGTTTTTTACAATCGAAATCTTGCAAGTTCCTTTCCCAGAGAAGCTATACATAATTCGATGACAGAAGAAGAGCTCGGTTACTATTTTCAAACAAACGACAGATCCGTATTACCAGAATATGAAATTGTAGAATTACCTGTGATTATGCCGATAAAAGAAGCTGTTGATACATCGGGTGTTAATGTAGAAGAAATTGATTATACTTTTATTGCTTTTGATAGGTAAGTTATATCAACTGTATAAAATCAAACACCGTGTATATTTGCTTAAATTCTGTAGTATTATAGTTTAGGCTACCATAAATAAAACCAATTAATTATAATTTTAGGCCTGTAGAGTTAAAGCTAACAAGAAATAAAGACATGTTAAGTCCAAATTTCACAACATATGTGCATGATGAAAGTGGAATTTCTATTCTTAACAGCGTTCCCAAAAATTGTCATTATTTACACAAAGACGGTACTACTGTTGCTTCCATAAGTATATGTTCACCTAAAAGCGTTGTAAGTATATTTTCTTCTTTTCCAATATTAAAATTATAGAGTATTTTCAAATAGAAACAATTTTTTTTAGCAAGGTTTAATATTCTTAGAAAATTCAACGTTAGAAGTTCAACCATTAACAGAAAGATTAAAATCAGTACTAAATGTCGAAGAGCCTCTACTAGAAACATTTTTATCTGGTGAAATAAAAATTCCTCATATTGTAAAACGAGCCACCTTTTTACCAGGCTATTTATACAACGAAGCCGAGATGTTTCCAATAGCAGACAACGTTTGGGCAGAAACTGAAGAAATAAGAGCTAATCAGTTGCTGGAAGCAAAAGATAAATATAATTATAGAGAACGTTACGAAGCTGTAACTTCGAAAGCGCAAAGACTCACCTTGGAACTTGCGCTGTTCTTTGATGAAGCTGCTTATAAAATTTTTTCACCATTTTTCAACCATGACGATAAGAAATTGCAGGATATGCTGCTAGCGTATATGAATGGGGTGAGTTTAACTTTTTTTAAACAATTTCATGAATATAATATTCTCTATTATATTGTAGGTACAAGCTTTATATCATCATCCCAGTTTAGGGACGTCCCTAGAATTAGCTTTAGTTAGAATTGATATTATGAAACGACAACCGTCAAATATGCAGCACTATGATGGTGAAAGAGGCAAGCTTTTGGACAGTTTTTGTGCTTATCAAGAAAAATTAAATCCACAAGGTGATAGTCATCCAGGACATTGGGATATGGGTATTTACATTTCAGGGTAAGTGAAATGGAATTAATCATGTGGTCTCTCTTCACCAAACTGGGCTTTGAAAATAAAAATATCTGCTCACTTAGTCTTAGTTCCTAAAAGTCTCAAAGACGTTGCTCCTTTAGTCCTATTTCCCTGAGGAATTTCGGGATATCTGCAGGCTTCAACTTAGGTAAATGTCCCTCTTCTATCCCATAATCTCCTAGGTGTTGTGTCCTATTATTCTGGATTGATGAGCAGAAGAGTTCCTGTCCCCAAAAGTCCTCCTCTTTGTTAGTCCATCTGCTATCTCATTTTCTTCTATTCCAGTGTGTCCTGGAATCCACAGTAAGGTGACTATATTGTTCTTGCCTAATTTATTGAGTATACCTAGGCATTTCCAGACCATTTTGGATTTTGATTGATGATATGTTTCAGTTTGGATTTTTTTGCATACGACAAGGGCAAAAAAAGTGGAGTTACTATGGGCCTAGCTACAGTGGGAGGAGTGTGTTTGGATAAATATGCTTGTATTATCGCAGAATTTGGTACAACAAATGTCTTTGGAAAACCATACCCCAGCGCAGGTTTCACAAGTGTTTATATTTTGGCTCATGAAATCGGACACAAGTAAATACATTTTGTTTTTTATTATACTAGATCAGATTATAAACAAATTCTTTTCAGTTTGGGTATGCATCACGATAGTAGTGGAAATAGTTGTCCGAAAGAAGGGTACATTATGTCTCCATCTAGAGGTACCAATGGTGAAACTCTGTGGTCCACTTGCAGCGCAGATGTGATGTCAAAACTAGGGTAATCATCAGATACAAACTAGTAAAATATTTCACTCACAAATTAAAATGACAATGACATCTGTCAATTGTCAAAGACGTGTCGATTGTCATTTTTCAACCATAACTTTAGTTTTTTGTTTACATACATACGATTGTTATTAAGCGTCTAATAGTTTTACTGGGTAATTATAGGTGGGCGAAATGTTTAGAGGACGCTCCGAAACCGAATAAAAATTATGATCACAACAAATTCCTAGGCACACCTGGTCAAAAATACACAGCAAAACAGCAATGCGAAATTTTGTTGAGAGATAAAGATGCCACGATGTTGCCAACACAAGATCTATCGACAATTTGCTATAACTTACATTGTAAAACTCCTCACAGAAGTGGACATTATTTTGCTGGACCAGCTCTTGAAGGAACACAATGTGGTAACGGAAAGGTATTATTGAATGGCTTATACTTACAGCTTGTCAAACGAGTTTCTAAATTTGGCTACGTCTTTCTATGGACAGCTGCTGAGATCATCATATCTCCCTTCCCTTCCACCGAAGAATCTTTCCTCTTTCATTATTTCTTCTTCTTTCCATGGTATAATTTCGATTTATTTTGTAGTACTGTTACGGAGGCAGTTGCCTTAAGAAAGTTCCGCCAAAGCCAGTTAAAGTAGTACCAGGAGGGTGGAGTACATGGAAACAAGATGTTTGCAATTCAGGTTGCCTGATTAATTCTATGGGTTATACTTCTAAAAGAAGACTATGTAATAATCCTGTTCCAGTCAATACCGACCAAGGATGTGAAGGATCTGGTGTAGAGTTTGGACTGTGTAATGATAATAAGGTAAACTGAATATTTTTATGGCCTGATAGTACTGTTAAGAAAGTTTAATATTATTGATGTATCACCGATACGGAAAAGGTTAATAACGAGTTGGTTTCTTCTTCCCAGTGGAAGGGGTAGCCTAGACCTCACTTGAGGTTTGATCAAAGATTACAGAATAAAAATATAAGATGTTTCACTCGTTCGAATTTATCGCGTAAAGCACCGATGCCGCTGGTGACTGTCTGGTGACTTGGACGGTACAGTACGTCGCTACGTCCTTCCTTGAATTTAATTTGGCATATTATACGGGACGTCGCCCGTCCAGCGCTGTTATTTTAGAACGGTGTTTATTGGTTGTTCGTGTTTTATATTTATGTTGTATAGATTTTTTAAATTTATTAATTAATTGTTGAAATGAGCAAAAAGTCATGTTAATATTTTTCTCTTTAATAGCAAAGCTTAAACACTAAATATTTTGTAATATTTGCTAATACAAAATTACGGATTTATTTTTATAATAAGGATATTATATTTAAACAAGTACATTAAGCAAGAAATTACAAAAATTCAATTCTATAGCTAACCAAAGGGGAATTAGTCAGTTCCTTTTGAACGAATTTACTAAATTTTCTTTTCATCATCCATGTAATTAATTTCCTCTCAAATATTATGCAAGTCTCTATACCAGAGTCCGTGTATATTTTACTCTCAAATGTATATTGAAAGATTTGAAAGACAATAGATTAAATTTAACACATAAACCAAACTCCAAACTTAGTATTTTACATTTATAAAATTTTTTAATAAAGGTATCCTTCAGCTGCTTCTCTTTTTACTGTTTTAACCTTGTCAATCCAAAAAATACGCGTTATTTAAAGAACAAAATTTAAGATTTAGTGGCCCTATTATTAATTTAAATATATATTTCTCTAATTACCCCTGTATAGCTTAAAATAAAATAAGCTTATCGAGCTTATCTGGTATCTACCGGTCTCGTTATTGACAACAAAAGCGAGTCGTAAACATAATTTATGAGAGCGGCGTCCGTTTGGGACAGCAACTTGAATCAAACCGCCCTGGAGTGAAACATCTTATATTTTTATTCTGTAATCTTTGGTTTGATTTCTTTGCGGTAAAGCTCGAGCTTTGAATGTTATGTCACTCTTCCCTCCTTTGTGACGTCAAAGAGCCTACGACCTTGAAAACGACATTTTCTTTGTTATAACTTTTGTTTGGATTATTTCACTTGCGTGTTCTGCACACTTGCACAAATAACAATATAAATTACCCAAGCAAAATATTCGTTTACCAAAACCAGGAGCATATGCTGTTGTGAATAATTACAAATAAATGGATGAAAAATAAGTTATTATTTAATACTAACCGTTTTGGTTCAATATTCCTGACTTCTGCTTATAAATAATCTCAATTTGACAAGTAAAACTCGTCCACCATGCTAAAATCTTTTGTGGCATATTTTCTGCACTACCATTTGAAAATTCTGGCTTCATTTCTTCCAATAATATACACAAGCAACTCAAAATTTCAACAATATAAGAAAAATAAATCAAACTAACCAACACAACCACAAAAACGTCAACCTTGGTTCTTCTTCGCTGGATTTGGCATATGGCCTCAGCCGTAGCAGCAATTGGCCAGACACTTTGACAAATACTACCAACATAATTCCAGACCTTACTATGTCACTTGTCACAAGGTTAAACCAGTGTTCAAATTACCATAATACAAAGCTGCACACGGTGAAAAATTATCAATAAGCTCTCAAATAAACATATTTGTTTCAAGAAAAGGCCAGGTCTGATAAGATGGTTTGTTTCAATCCACCTAGGACCTGGCAACGATGAGAAATTTAATGTTTCTTTTAGGTTTGCAATAGAAAAATATCTGCCGAAGATTATGCTTCTAAAAAATGCGGTGAATTTTCAAGAGTTTTACCTGAACTGGATTCCAAAGGATTTGGTCTTCAGGCTCCACACGAAGAAGGTAATTTATTTCTTAGATTAACTTCTTTTGTTGTCATTTCTTTCCATCCTACCGTATTGATATTGTTTTATATAAACTATGTTTATGTTAATTTAGACCGACTTTGGATGGGCTGTGCAATTTTCTGCAAAAGAGCCGATTCTGGAACTTATTACACACCTAGAATAGAATTGAACGATCTTGGCATTTCTCCATATTTCCCAGACGGAACTTGGTGTCACAAGCAAAATAATATGAATTATTATTGTTTGCAGCATCACTGTTTACCAGAGGTAATTATTTTTAGTAAACAAAAAATATTCAAACTTTCGACCTTTTGTTTTTTTTTTTAGAGTTTTAAATTTACAAAAACAGCTGGTCTTTTAGACGATCTGTCATTTTTACAAAATGCTCGTCCACATCATGATGTCCCTCAAGATATCAAGGACTATTTATCGGTAGATTCATTTGGCAGGCCAATAAAAACAACTTTTTCTGGAAACAGCCATGTACCTCGAGAAGAAGAATGGGAAATAAACGACTACATCGAAATTCCGGATTTAAAAGAGAGACAAGGTGTTTTTGACGATAGCACTAGCAATATCTTGTGGTAAATTTTGTTCATATTTATTGTGTGTAATTTGGAAATGTAATAAATAAATAAATATTGAAATCTTCATTATTTAAACTGTTTTAACATTGAAATTAATCGAAGAGACAAAAAAAATTGTGAATTCTTGGGCAGAATGTCCCGCAAGTACAAGGTCTGGCTATGAAATAATGAAATGAGCGCCCAGAAGGCGCCTTGAGGAGGAAACGAATACAGAGTTGGATAGCAGAATCTGAATGCTGTAAGTTGTTGAAAGAGGCCTATGGAGAGAATGATCTATCTTCTGAAGGCTGAGAGAGCACCAAGCATGGCCAGCGTCCAGGTCGATCTGTCTGTTTCAACCTCGGGAACAGCGGCCGAAATCAATGAAATTATTCACCACAAGATGCTGAGACTTTGAATAGTCTGTGCGAAGTTGGTGCCGACCAAAAGTTCGTCCGTCAACAGATCTGCACATATTTTATTGAGATGAATAGTTTGAATTGCTGGAATATATCATTACTTGCGATGAAACCTAGATAATAATAGTAATTTATTATTAAAAAGAACATAGAACATAGACCTTCAAAAATAGTAAAAAGTGAAAAAAATAATAATAGGATGAAGCCCATTAGAAAAGGAGGGGAATATGATATAATTGGGGAAAAAAATAAATTACGAGCGATACGAGTTCGGGAAGTGGGAGGGGGTGAGTTTTTAAGGGTAAAAAATGGTTTATCCCGATTTCCGGCAAAACTACAAGTCCTACGGAAAAAAGTTGAATGGCAAAGTTGTGAGTAATAAAAAGCTCTACAACTTTGGTATCCACAATTTTTACACATAATCTTAAAATTTATGTGAAAAATTCAAATAACCAAGTTTTGGATTTATTTTTTCTTTTTCAAAAAAAGTATTTTCCCCACGAAAATTCGTGAAAACTTACCTTATTATGTCCCAAATACACTGTAATTTATTTGATTTGAAATACTTTTTTTTTCATCCTATTTTGACTTAATATTAAAATATCAGCTTTTTTCGAAAAGTCGGTGGACTTTTTGTTCGTTGAAATTTCTACTTTCTGATAGTCTGAAAAAAAATATATATCTCCATGGTAAATGTTCTCAGAAAATTCAAAAAATTGAAAAAACTCAAATTCGAAGTTTTTTCTTAATCACCATGTTCAATTTCATCGAAAAAATATTTTTTATCTAACGAGAAAAACAAGGACAAAATAATGAAAACTTTAATGAAAAGATTACAGCCACAAGGATTTTCCTGTAAACAAGTGGATGAAGATGCCGATGCTGACATAATTAAGACCAACTAGAGTTGGAAAGGTTTGTCGAGTCAAACGATGAAGAAATGCATTCAAAGAAACAAAAATTAACGGATATGTAATCAAAACGAACTATCTAAATTCAATAGTACGATTTACATGTATATTCACATTTTATGAGATTTTCTATGACTTGAATGTAATTCGAATTCAATGAACAAACTTTTCAACTCAAAAAAAATTGCAGCAATCACATTTTTTCGATGAAATTGTACATAGTGATAAAAAAAATTCGAATTTGAGTTTTTTTTTGCATTTTCTGAGAACATTTACCATGGAGATGTATATTTTTTTCAGACTATCAGAAAGTAGAGATTTCAATGAACAAAAAGCCCACCGAATTTTTGAAAAAATCTGATATTTTGAGGCGAGAATTTTCGATTGAAAATTAGATTGCTTTTTTGATATAAGTCAAAATAGTGTCAAAAAAGAGTATTTCAAATCAAATAAATTACAGTGTATTTGGGACATGATATAGTAAGTTTTCACGAAATTTCGTGAAAAAAATACTTTTTTTGAAAAAGATAAAAATAAAAAACCAAAAACTTGGTTATCTGAATTTTTCACGTAAATTTTGAGGTTATGTGTGAAAATTGTGGATACAAAAGTTGTAGAGCTTTTTATTACTCACAACTTTGCCATTCAACTTTTTTCCGTAGGACTTGTAGTTTTGCCAGAAATCGGGATAAACCATTTTTCACCCTTAAAAACTCACCCCTCCCACTTCCCGAACTCGGATCGCCCGTAATTTATTTTTTTCCTAGATTATATCATATTCCCCTCCTCCTCTGATGGGTTTTATCCTACTATTATTTTTTTTGTTTCAAAAATTATCGACCCTGGTCTAACATCACATTACATTAAAATAAATTGATACTTAATATGTGCCAATAACTTGTTTTGAGAATTAATAAATCAAAAGCAATAAATAAAATGGATGAGAATACACAAAAAAAAACATAATAATAACACAAAAATATTGGCCGATAGTGGCTTATAAAAAGTCCGATTAATACTTTATAAATGTTTATTAATAGAGAAAAACAATAAACTCTTAAATATTAAGGATTAATTAAAGAAAATGCGATGTTCAATTTTTGGAGGATAGAATTAATTAACAACAATTTACAATATACCATTGTATGTCCCCAAGTTTTCCACTTAAACTAAACAAAAAAAATTGATTAAATCACTCACCAATTCAATGTATAAAAACCTCATAAAACTCTGTCGAGTATTTTTTCAGTCGCTCGGCCCGACCCAAGCGTCTAACCTAAAAAATACATCTCTCATGTTGATAATATATATCACAGTTCACTAACAATAATAACGAAAGTGGTTGTTGGTTTTTTTTTCAGGAAAGTTTGGAAAAAGCACATTATTATTCGTAACAAATACGAGACAATTCGTATTCTCAAGTATTCGATGATTGGCTGGATAGTATCCTCTGTTTCAAAGGATTTACATATGTGTACGATTCTTCTCCAGATTTGTAGAATAACTGAAAACAAAAAATAAAACGTCAATCATCAACACGGAGACAGTAATATTTTAAATAACAGTATTACACCGAGTATTCCCCATGGTGACGACCAAGAACAGTAGTTTTATCGATAACAAGACGATAATGTCATTTTTAGTTACTTTCCTGCTTATCAGAATAAATATTAATTTACCAACCGTAAATACAGTTTATCCTCAACATCCCGGGCAATAGAGTACACGCATATTTCATATTTTGCTCATATATTAATTTATATTAGTAAAGTTGATATCAAAAATAACTAATAATAGGAAATAAACCAGTTTCCATTGGAAATTAATTCCAAATTTTAAAATAAAATTCAACTTTTATTGCAGTTTCCGACCACCACCCGAGGATTTCCGAACGCTACCGATGATACGTGTGATGTCATACCATGTGATTACTTTTGTCAATATGGCCGGTATTGCATTAGGTTCTGTGTAGTTTTGTGTTTATATTGTATTTTAATTAACTACTAATTGCTTCATCGACGTAAAAATATCGTTTATATGTTTGTTTGACACCATTACGTGTTTATGTGTCCTTTTTTTTATTTCTAAAGGTCAACGTAAAGTGGAAAGTGGACATAAATATTCGATATTTCCGAGGATATTTTAAAACTTTTCGAACAAAATATTTTATTCACTAGTTCAGTGCTCAGTGACGATTCTTTCATATTTAGTGAGTAAAGATATGGCTAGCGAAGGTTTTGTAAAAGCACAAACTGATAACTTGCCCTAAGTAGACTCATTTATGCTGCTCGAATTTATGAACGTCAACAAATTTAATGACATCAATCCATGGGGCAGCCATCTTTATGACGCAAAGAGCGTTTTGGCGGACTTTCAAATTTTATGATTTTTGAAGTCGTTCTAGACGTAAAGTTTATATTTTTTTGAAAAAATAGACATGCAAGGTGTTAGGAGACCTTATAGAGCGTCAAATCCCACCAATAGCAAAATTTATGCTTGTACCCTATTTACAGCTAACGGGTTGACAAAACTTAAAGGCGTTGTCAGATCAACTGGTGAAATTCCCCAGTTTGTTTTGACGTTTATTGACATTCTATCATCGCCTAATATTTACAAGTTTGTTTGGCGCTTTTAAATTCATTGTTTCTTTAAGATAAAAAAACAGTTATTTTCATAACTAATTATTTAGGCAAATCTGCAGTGTGTAGTTAATAAAAAGCCGAAGCAGCTGAACAGTAAATGTCAAGAAAACGCCGTAATGAGGGCCCACTTCTCTCGCTTACTGCTGTAAGAGACGCAAGTAAAAGTATTCCCTTTTTGTATAAATAATTATTATGTCAATCTAACATCAGATTGACTTTTCTAGTTTTCGTTAAGTATGGAAAAAAACTACAGCTTGGCAACATCACAATATTTTGTTTTGTAGCGTCATCGTCTTTTTATCGTAAATAAATTTTACAAGAAATAAGAGAGATGAGATGGGAGGTGGTGGAGTACCAGTTATTTAAATATTTAATCGAAATAAACTTTATGTAGAAAAGAGAATCGTTACCCTAGTTTGCCAATCTTGTCCGCCTTCTTTTCTATCCTTCGCTTCATCTCTTTGTTTCTGTTCTAATGATTGTTTAGCAGCCGTAGCTCGATCGATTTCGTTAAATTTCAGACCGGCAGTTACTTCTTTCCACAATCTTCGCGATTCGTTTTCTTCTTGAAGACTTATCGGTCTCACTAATTTTTTAATTACACTTAATTGGCTTACGTCTACGTGTTCCTCAGTCTCCTGAAATATCAAATAATAAATATTTAAAATAAGAATTAAATTCCCTTGATCTTATTTCAACAAAACGTTCGAACATTTCATTATTATACAAATATAAATAAAGAAGGTTATTGTCAATTTCAAGCATGGTGCAAGACAAAAACAATTATATGTTTATCTGTTTTGCTCGAACTTGTAGAAATATACTTTCAGCATTGATCAGAAAAAGAATTCGATACAGAATACTTGAAGAAGACTATTCTACATAGTTGAATAGTCACCTACTAGTAATTATTAACCATTACGTATAAGTATGCTATACGACTAGGTACTTATGCATAGTATTAGTTTAGTTAGGCCCGGTCTTTTCAAGTCTGAATAAAGTTGTAAATAATATATATTCATCAAATAAGCACTAGATTGTTCTTTCCATTATTGGATAATTTATATTCGCAGAATATATAGCATTATTCTACAGTTAAGTTATTAGGAGGTATAAATTCGAAATAAAATTGTTCGGGTTGTGAATAACAACCGATTAACCACGAATTGAGTTTTTCTCTTTTTAAAGTGTTGGGGATTCTAGCCTAGTTTAAATAAAAACTGTCACATTTATTCTGAAATGGATATTTTTGATGATTTCGAGGAACTCGAAGAACAAGAGATACAAGAAATTGTAGATTTTGTAAACCCAGAACGTCACCCATATACCGTTAGAGAACGAATTGACCACTTTGAAAGATGGGATGATAGATAATTCTTGTTCTCCACAGTACGTATGTACTTTAAAACAACTTCAGTCAACATCCTCACTTCCAATTCAGTGAAGTTTACTGCAGGCTTCCGTTTATTATTGTTGTTACTATTTTGGTTCATTCTGTAAAATTATTTTCGTTGGCAATACACAATTTCAGCAATTATTCAAGTATTTACAAAAAATCCTGATTTCAGTGCTGTCAAGCAGGTGACAGCTTACCTAAAATCTTTTTTGCAACAACGCGTCCGCAAAACATAAAACAATTGTTTATCATTTTCTATTATATACACATTGTGCATAAAACTATCTTTCTCTACACATATTATGAAGTTAGTTATTGTAATTTCATTGCAACCAACGTTGAAATAATTATTTTTGTTATGTTAATTCACCGAAGAATAAATCAATGGTTAAAGTCAGTTTGAAAGACATTTACACTTTAATTGTTGAATAAGACTTCCTAATAAATTTATTTTCCAGTTAGCTATTGGCCATTTTATTCGTACTTGTATAGACCGGGCCTAAGTAGTGTGATGTATTTCATACATAAATCAAACATGTCCCAGTGCTAGAAGTAGTT
Source organism: Galerucella tenella (assembly GCA_910591685.1). Taxonomy (NCBI): domain Eukaryota; kingdom Metazoa; phylum Arthropoda; class Insecta; order Coleoptera; family Chrysomelidae; genus Galerucella; species Galerucella tenella. The sequence goes on along the minus strand of CAJUYH010005572.1, from coordinate 6,804 downwards.
GTTTCATTCCTCTTTAGATGATCCTCCAAGTGACCCGCAACACCACCTATTCAGAGGCCCTTCCACCCTTATAATCCACCAAAGTATTCATCGACAATACATCCATTACAAATTGTTTGGTACATAAATCACTTCGAAAAACTTTCGACTCAAGTAGTTTATTGTAGTTTTTAGAATTCTCAAATGTATCAGAATTGGGTATTTGGAATATGAATGGGAAAAAGGAAGATATAAGAAAGTTTCTCTATCTGTAGGCGTGGATACACGTCAACTGAATGTTAAGAAAAATCGAGAGAAGAAAAATGTAATAATCCACTTTGGATGAAGTGAAAAAATTGACTGTGGAGGACCAAATTACTTTATATGAGAAGGAGTATTGCTAGGAGTTTACAAGCGATTTCAATGGCACACAAAAATACAAATTTAGTCAGAGAAAGCGTTCTGTAGATTAAAATTTAAAACTGAACACAGAATACCCCGCCAGACAGAAAGCGACATCTTTTGACATTTCCACAAGAAATAAATTGTTGCTAGGTTAAGCGATTTAGATTTGACATTAATGATAGTGTAGGCACCTATCATGCACTGAGAAAACTGTCGATATAACTTACACTGCGCAAAGAGTAAGATTTTACTTGTTTATTTGATTTACATACAAAATATCTTTTGTTTTTTTGGAAATTGATATATTTAACTTACTCCGTCAGTCCACTTGTAGTCCATGACGCCACTCCATTCCCCGGTTACCGTCAAAAAAGGCTTCTTTTCGTCCGGTCCGTAAATATCGGCGGAAATCTTATTTTTTTTATTGCCATAAAAAGGTTTAGTCATAAATTCTATATTACAATTATAACCGGTCTTCGGACAATTTATCGTTACCGTACCGCCCAGTTCGATCCAAGGTATTGTTAATATAGATCTACCGTATCCGTTGGGAAACGTTAAAATGTATTCTTCGTCGTAATCGATGACGTTTACGATACCTTGTCCGATGTTGTAGACGCATATCGACAGACCGAGAAATTTGGATTTGGTGTACACGTGAGCATTGAAGCTTATTCGTTTGTTGTAATGTTCTGCGTAAAAGGCGGAAACTGAAAAAAAATAAATAAATCGTTAAAATAAATTTTATATTCCAAGTAGAGGAAGCTAATTTTAGGCGGTGAAACAGTAGGCAAACTTAAGTTGTCCTTATACCGTTGATTAAGCGTTGATTGAGGTAGTAGCTCTAGTTTGTGATCAGGGCACCTGTAATAGAAGTGCTTTCAAAATTTTAGGTGCAACAGAAAAGTATCCATTAATTTCTATTAATAGTTGTAAATTATTTACCATATTTGACGTTCCACACCTATTAAAAAGCCTAAGAAATAACTTTTTGTACAACTGTCATTAAAAGTGACACTTTTAATGATAGCAAACAATGTTAAAAACGATTGTTTACATAGCAGCGTGTTAAAAATACTTTCAACACTAGTGTTAAAAATATTTTTAGCACTCCATTTTCTTATGATGAAATCAGATGAGAAAAATTCAGCAATTGCAAATTTTTATTATCAATATTTAACAATCATTACTTATGAACATTAATATTAATCGTAAAACTAGAACAATTACTAACATTAATGCCCTGTGACGAAAACTGGACAGGAATGAAATTCAAATGACAGCGTCTTTTCTCATTTGTTAGTAATCATAACGTTGGCAACGTCTGCCATTCACAACAATCTTTTGATTATTTGAATACTAAAATGCATTTTGAATTTATTGTCATTGCAAATTCGCTCGTTTCATTATCAAAATAGGGAAGTTGTACAAAAAACATTGTATGGTATTTGTGTTAAAAGTGATTTTATTTTGTTCGTGAAATTGTTCAATTCGCTCCGCTCATTTCACAAACGTTTTCACTCACAAAATAAAACCTCACTTTTAACACTCATATCATAAATAACTATTATGAATCCGAAATTATATTTTCGAATTAATGGAAATCCCGTATCTTGGCAAGATTTAGTCAAAACATATTCGCGAGATAAAGAAAGCAAAACCACTAGGGCATTGCCAAAAATTACGGATACCCACTTACATCCAAATACATGGCAAAAAATGAGAGTCAAATTTGCAGCTCAGATTTTCTCAAATTCTTTTAGTGCTGCAATAAGGACATGTTCCCAAATTAATGCCTTTCAAAGTGCAACAGCCGAAAATACTGCAGACTTCCTAAAGAAAATAAATGTTTTATTTCATTCCCTCAACAGCAGAACTCTATTTGATCCAAATCCTGATAGACGACCCCTTTCTCTTAAAAATCCCACCTCATTGAATCACTTAAAATTTGGACTTGATTATTTTAATTCAATTGAGATTTTTGAAAATGATATCAAAAGAAATAATATCCACTGTATTAACGGTTTCATTTGGACACTTAATTCGGTTCTTGGTTTATTTGAACATTTGAGAAATACCTTCAACTGTAATTATATGATAACTAGAGCCATCTGAATCAGGATCCATTAGAAAATCTATTTTCTGTAATTAGGAATAGGTGTGGATACAATGCAAAACCAAGTGTCCAACAATTTCGAATATCTTTGCAGTGCAACATAAACATTAGCATTAGATAGTGGAAATTGCGAAGAAGATTTGCAAGAGTTTTTAAAATTAGACGACAATCAGTCAAATAAAACTGACCTTCCAGTTATGGAAGCTAATAACTATGCAACTAATTCTTCGGAAAATATATTATCGCAAACTGATATCAGCGGCTTTATTTCTACTGATTTGGACATTCTTAATGAGACTAACAAAATTGTTAATTTAGAAACTTGTTCTAATGTTTATGCTGCCGGATATTTCGCCAAAATGTTGGTAGAAAAAACAAAATGTGAAAACGATTGTTATAATTTTTTAATAAAAGATCAAATTGATATAAATGACAAGAAAGAAATTTTGTTAATTAATAAAAGCTTTGCTACAAAAAATAACGTATCTTCTCTTAAGAACCCGACAAACAGTTATGTGGAGTCTATGCCAAAAAATGATAAAATCTTTTAATGAAATTTACCAGATATTAAAAGTTAGTGATAATCTATCCAAATCAATTTATAATAAACTATTAGAAATAATTCACTTACATAAGACAAACTTATGTCCTCTGCATATCGAAAAATATTTAAAATTATTAATTAAGACTATGATTTATAACAACTTGAAATGGGAAAGTCAAAATCTGAAATCAAATTTAATGAAAACTGGTAAACCTCACCGAAAGATATGTATTTTATCTAAAACAAACAAACAAACACAAGTCAGCAGCATCTGTAGATACTTTGTAGATATTTTGGTTTTGGATACTTTTCTTTGGTAACGTTGCAACAGTATTTAGATATAAGATATTTTATTTGTACTACTTGTATTTCTAGTTGATACTTTTTTTTTATTTCAAATTGTAAATATGTAGGTATTTATAAATCTTTACTTAATTTTTTTTCTTGGGCATGGTTGATATTTGAAACGTAGATATATACATGTGTATACATTGTATCCCTATTTTTGTATGATTTCATTTTGATCATATTTATTGTACCTACCGAAGTAAATTTCCTTTATTCCAGTATTTTCGACTTAATAGATAAGTATTATGTTAAGTTATTCAAGATAGGCATACTAATAATACCTAATAATAATAATAATTAAATAAAGATATACTAATATATGAACAGATTTTTGTTTTATTTACTTTTTAAGGTGGTAGGTAAAATGTTATTTTTCAGCGGATATACATGAATTCATTTCATAATACTGGAAATTATGATTTGGTGTTTAGTGCGACTTTTACATACGGTTTTCATACATAAATCGACGACAAATAGTTCCTTCAAACATTATCCTAACGTCATTATCTCAATAAACGCTAAGCGCCGAGTACGAATCCCTTATTGTTGCCCATTTCATAGAAATTAATACTTATTTATTTATTTTAAACCTTTTGTTATGCTGCATCTGGCGAGACGTGAGATAAAATGAGAGTTTCCTTGTTGGGCCACCAGAGGCTCCACCTTACAAATGTCGTGACTAGGGCCAGGGGTCAGGAGAATGAAAAACGTCGTCTGCTACAAATAAATGTATTGCATTGCGTATCTTCCCACTCCTCAATCAACGCTTATACTTTGTTTTTAAACTAGGAACCTTACTATACCACTAAAAGTTATTGGATTAAGAGGGTGTTCCTAAAGGGTCGTAATCTTACTTTTCGAACTAATTGACAATTATATGACATATGTATTATATTGCTCGCAGGTGTCGTGTCCAATGAGTGATCAATGCAAGTCGAGAATTTGAATCATCATATCGAAAAATGCCATAATAATGAACTGTAATGTAAGTAAAACTTGATGAAGAAATATTTACAATAATTAGATTTTCCTTGGAAATTTATATTATTAACAAGAAAAACCAAGCATAGATTTTGTTTATCAAACTGAATTAATAATAAAAATAGCACTTAACTTGGTTGGAATATAATAGTTAGTTAAAAATAAAACAACATATAAACATATAAACAGAAAACTGACAAATATCGTTGTCAGTTGTATCAAAAAAGCTGTGTGAAACGGGCGGCAATTTAACCAATCACTATAGTTCATTTAATAACCAGGAGGAGTAATTTGAAAGCTTCACTCACACCAATAAAAGTTACCAGATTAGTTACTACAGGGTGAGTTCCGAAAAAGTAGTCAGCAGTCGTGTTCCAGATCTATTAAATATGCCTTGATTGATGAAGAAATCAGCCACGCATAGTCATAAGTATTATTTAGATGTTCAATGTTTATACCTAAGCTTTAAACAGACGGGTATTCTGTCACATGTAAAACTTTTTCCTGTTTCGTATTTGAAATTTTTAATTCAAAATGAAAGATTAGAACATACACATTACTCTAATATGGCTGTTTTAATTAGCAAATAACTGAATGCAATAAAAAGGAAGTCAATAAGTTAATTTTTGAAAATATTATATAATTTTCACTATACTTTCACTTTTCAGTTACTTAAGAGATACTCTCTCCATGGTAATCTTCCCTTTTTTTGCTTTCAAAAATCAATTTTCTAACAAAATCCATTTTTTTCTATATCGTTTCGAATCTTCGATAGCTTATAACCTCCATATACAGATATTGTCATGTTCTACTTTTGTCGATATCTTTCCAAATGTGAGAAAATACAATACATTTAATCCTTCAAAGGTTCAAAGGATTACACAATTGAATTTAATTTGTTCCAAAGCTTGCAAAATTTTATCCAGTATAGATAACTTTTTGTTCTTCGAACAGCATTTTTAATTCACTTATCACTATTTTTTTAAAGTCCTGGTATTCCAGCAATATTTTCGGCACTGTATTTTGTACCTTAGTATGATGAAATAACAAGAGCGGATATGCAATGACAAAATTAGGTATATTTATCTGTCAGAACTATCAAAAATGGAAATTATCAGCTGATGTCTATGCCAAAGAGTGTTGTGTGAAACTGGGCGGAATCTGACCAATCAGAGGTCTACAGAATTGCCAACTTAAATTCAAATTACCCCTCCTGGTTTTTAAATAAGGTATAGGCTGCTGAAATGCCAACCCTTGGAGTTAGTATGGAGGTGTTTCCTTAGTTGACAGTGGCCAGTCAGAAATCCTACTGTTAAACGTAGGTTTCTCCTGGTCATCGCCAAATATTTCTTCGACGCCAGCTTCCCAGGGTCACCCAAGGTGATCCTGGCAAGACTGCATCCTTTGGTTCCATCCCGGCAGACCTGATAAGCAGACAGGAAAATTGTCAAACCCGTAGTAGGTATGGACAGGATTTTCAACAGGCACACAAAGCTAATGGCTTTGATACACAAATTCATGTGCAGATTCTGTCACCTAGAAGAGGAAACAGCTGAGCACATCCTATGTCAGTACTAGGCGTTGAGAAGTCTCCGGCAAGAAATTACATGAAAGATTCAGTCTCCAGACTAATAAGCTAGTAAAAAAAACGGTCTAGAGAAAGTAATATAGATTAAGAGGAATATAGATCCGAAGATTTTGTCTGTGTTAGAGTTCCTAGTCTAAGACAAGACATCATAGGACAGTCCTCAGGTCGTGTTGTAGCTCGTGACCTTGAGTCAACTTAAATATTTTCCCCTTCATAGTTCAAAATACTGTCAAGAGTGTGGTTGGCAATTTAAATTAATGTGGAGTTTCTTCATTATAACCTTTTGTCTGTGTTAGAAATCCTTGTCTAGACAAGAGATCATAGGACAGTCCTCAGGTTGTGTTGTAGTTTCCTCGTGACCTTGGTATCTGGTTGTGTGTGCTATTCATATATTTGTTGAGTTTACAGTGCAGTGCCCTATCGATAGCCCCACCAATATTCTGTTTGTTTGCCTACTCTGGCTCAGTATGTACTCCTTCTCCACCTAGAGAATCTGCCTCTTTATTATAATCTGACTGTTTTGACGATCAAACTGTGAAAAATAAAAAGCTTTTTTACAATAACTTACTGGGTGGATGATGAGATACTTGTTCGGCGACGAAGGTGAGTTGGGATTTTTTACACCAAGGAATAGGTCCATCTTCAACTAAACTATCGTCTGAGCCGTTATCTGAACTCGGTACGTCCCAATGGCATCGGAATACTTCTCCTAATATTGGATTGTAAGGTTTCTTGGCTACGGTACTTTTTCTTCCAGCATGGTAGGAAGATAGATACCATCGAACTACTTGTACCATACGATCTCTAGGGTCTTTAATATTTGGAATACTAAAAGATAAAAAA
>CAJUYH010005571.1:0-22797 GCA_910591685.1 Galerucella tenella | reverse complement strand
AAAAAAAAATACAAATGAAACTTAATTCAAATTGTTGAACAATACTTTATTGTAACTTTTTCTTTTAAGTTAATTTTTCCTACATGAGATATCCATTTATTATATTCTCAGATCTTTCGTGCCGCCGGTCCGTGATGAAGAGAGTGAAACGCAACGAAAAGCTCACGCAAAGAGAGTACGTGAGACGCGACGTTCAACTCAAGGCGTTACATTGGATGAAATTAAAAGTGCGGAACAACTTGTGAAGAAAAAACAACAGCAGAGTAATGAAACGCCACCGTCACCAATAACAACAACAACAACAACCACAACGATAACACCAGCTGCAACATCACCACAGGTAGAATCACATCTTCTTACTGCTTTATATGAAATGCATACAAATCCAGTGCATTATTTTATTCAAAGATGTAAAAAAATATTGATCGCGTGCGGTGTACAAGTTAAGGGAGGAAGTTATAGCTAATATAATGGAGCAGGTCGGAGTGCGTATTGTAAAGTAGCAAGCCAGGTAGTTGGAGCGCTTCAGGTAAAAGGGTCCCTTCCATTATAATAACTTAAAATATTTCTTTTGTTCCATAACCGGAAATATTCTTATATATTATAGTAAGTATATAAGTATATATATCTACATTTACGTTCCTGTACACGTGTAATATTGCTATACGAATAAAGGTTAGTCGAGTAATATAGGTAGTTTAGCCGGTGAATTCGTAGTGTTCACTCGATTTCGAAACATAAAAATGCCGAATTATATAAAAGTTACGCGAGGCAATATTGCGCGCAATAACGCTAGAAAACGACGTTATCAGGGCAATCAGTTCACAGATGAAGAAGGTGAATAATTCGAAGCCAGTACAAGTCATAATGAGAGTGCCAGTGGAAAAAAAAAAGAAATTATTTGGAGAAATTTTTCATTCCATTACTGTACCAAATTATTCACAAACTAATTCTGTGCAATGTAATATACCCAACGCTGATAATGATTATTATTCAAATTTTGAGAGGAATACAGATAAAAATATTTCTTTATCATCACCTAAAAATAATGTATGCGTGAGTGTCACAAAATTGATACGATTTATCACTATTTTCGCTATTTCTCATTCTACATTCACAAATCATTCAATATGAATTTAGTAATAATAATAATAATAATCATCATCAAAATAATAATAATAGTATCAGTTTGAGATTTGTAATGTTTTTTTTCACGTCTTTTATTGTAAATAATAAACGAAAATATGAACGGTGAAAGCAAACGTAATGCAGCTGATACAGTCGGAATATTAAAGATATAGGTGAAAAAAAAAACAAAATATAAGACGGTAATGATAATGGAGTATATTCATTCAATTGATTCAAAATACCTTCCATTGATAATGCTGTATAGTGTATACAATTGTTGATTTGTTTGTCTTAATGAATGTACTACCACGTATTGTCCAATTGAATAACGTGATATGTCTATTATCTCTTCCATTAATTCGTCCCTTAAATATGAATAATTATTAATTGAAAGTTAAATGTATCACGTGTAAATTATTCGATTGATTTTTTTTTTCTTTGCGCTTGACTCACATTTGTAAATAAACATGGTTTTAATAATAGTCGTGGACATAATGATGCGGTGATGGGGCAGACGTCTCAATTGCGTTGGAATTTTCTCCATACATAAACAAATATATAAATTTTTTTTCGTTTTTTTTTTTTTTTTAATAACTCAGCCCGCAGCTTCTCTTGGCCAAACAGCCTCGATCATAGCTACGATAACAACAGCTACACCTACCACCATCACCACAAACAAACTTCCCGAGGAAATTAATTTGCCTGAAAGACGGCCATCTTGGCGACTGAGGGTAGATAATGGAAGCAAGGTTTGTGTGCTTTTTTTTGGTCAGTGAGCACAACGATTTCATAACATCATTCATCCGAAATAAAAAAAATATATTTATATATGGCTCATTGTTTACTGTCAATAATTAACGCATCAATAAATGTAAATATTTGGAGAGGGGAAGGCGCATTTCAGTATTACATTTTTCCAATTCTTTGTGGAATGTTAATTCTAGTTCCAGTTGGAAGATGCCAACAACAAATCATCAGACACAACAACAGCATATATTAGAAGGCCATCCGGTGGAACAGGTATACCTAGACCAAGTTCAGCGCCAGTGGATACAATTGCAACAAGTACCGCAGATGCAACAGTTACTCTGCCTCTCAGACGTTCAATAAAATCACCCGATGACAAAGGTATTCACATCTACATAATGAATTTACATTTTTTTTTTTATATATACACTTAACGTTGAATAGTAAATGGCATGTGAACAGAATATTAAATTAATGTATTTACTTTAATTTCAGAGCAAGACAAGGAAAATGACAGTAGAAATGCTCAGGCAACGCAGGCGGTTATTCAGAGGCGACGAAGGCCAAAGAGAAGATCGACTGGAGTAGTTCATGTTGATATGGATGTTAGTATTAATACTTAAACATCACGTGCATGTTTATATTTGTTTTTTTTTTGTTTTCTTTATTTTAATAATGATGGTCACAAAAGCTAACACGTAGGCGTCCCAGATCACTATATCATTTGACGTCATAGTCAATAGTGCTATTAATACTATCGGAGTGTTCCATTTTAACGAACTAAATTCGACGAAATTTCATGTATACACATATTTACACATATTCAACACTTTTTATTGACTCATAATTTCTTATTTTATTTCTAGGAAATTGATCCGGAAAAGCAGGATACATCTGTTGGTGGTGAATATGAGGACTCGAAAACCAATCATACGGAGGTACATATAGAAATAAATAATTGCGATAGTTTGATTCATTTATTTGTTTGATTGTTTGTTGGTTTGAGAAATGAAATATTTTTGGACATTTATCGAGAATGCGAATAATTATTTTATTTTATTTGGGGCAAGAATGTTTGTGTTTTGAGCGCGCGCATAAGTACTAAATTATTATATAAAACATAACATTCAATCTATTTCACGCTTTACAAACATTTTCACGATTATTTTTGGGGTCACCTACGGCGAAGATTGACCTCTATTCTCTTTACATACATACCAAACATATACTTAAAAATAGAATACAATCTGAGCATTCATGTGTGTGTGCTTTATATACAATTGGAAAATACTTATTGTAAAATGCTCATCAGTGCAAGGAGGAATTACTTTTACATTTGTGATAGACATGATAAATGTCAGATTGATCATGTCAACAAGCTAAACGTAATAATATACGTAATAAGTCAATAGACTCTGACGAATTCATTGTCATCTCTTGAATGAAAAAAGAAATAAAATAATGATAAAAAATAAAGGAGATTGCGTAACATAATCGGCAAAGGTTTGAACACATGATCATGAACACAAGAAGTAGACTTAAAAATACATCACATCGACATTTGATAGCAACCCTTGACATTTGTTTATAGTAGTCGGTAAGGTCAAAATAGTCTGAAATATATATTTTTATAAATGACTTTACTTTATATCCAAACGTAAATGTGATTCTACATGTTCATAATATTGTAACAATTGCGCGTACAGCAATCACCTTTTGTTCTTGGCAAGTAAAAATATCTGCGAGTTGAAACTCTTCCCGAATTATATGATATGTTTTTGTATGAATCTTTGTGTCTCGATTCTAATTATATAAATAGAATAGTGTGAAGGCAAACCCGTGTACGATGACAAGACTCTGAACTAGTTGATATGGCTGTATACGTTTGAGTGTGTGCGTGCGTCTGTATGTGAAAGAGATTTTTGTTGGCGGATTTCCATCAGTCAAAGACTCGCTGTCAGTGGCCGTGGACCACAACTCTTTGGATCGCCCAACATTCACATCTTGGTTTTCAAACAATATTCATTTTTAAACCAATTAAACTTCATATAATTTACAATTATGAAATATTTTTTTTCGAGTCATTGTTGTTCTTTAATTTCAATCAGTGATTCATTCGTCAAATACCTTGACCCGAAAAATCAATAAATAAATAAAAGTATGTCTACATACCGCAAAAGGGCACAGGCAAAACCAACAACTGCAGCTGGTTTACGTGCACAGGCGTCAGCAAATGGCAGTTCCATATTTGGAAATAGGCCACGAAGTGTTGGTGGATTATTTGGAAATCAAAGCAGTTTTTCTAATTTACTGGGAATAAGCCCATCAAACTCTTACACATCCTCTTCACTAAATAAATCATCGAAAAAGTCATACTTTAAAAATCCATATACAAATTCGATTAATAATTTAAATTATCAAAATCCATATACAACTTATGGCGGAACATCATCGGGTTATGGTGGATTAACTGTACCATCACATTCGTCAATCAGTTCATTGAATCTTGCATTACCATCAACAAGCTATAATTATCATGATCGCAGTGGCAATAATAGACGTATTGATAATCGACGACCTGTTAAAAAAGCAGAAAGTTTTAATAAACCTAAAACGAAATCGTCATCATCTTCATTTAGTTCAAGAAGCTCGAGTTTACAAAGTTTAGGGGGATCTGAGGGATATGTTGTAAGATAATAAATGAATAATCTTACCTATAATTTATCATACCAATTAATTCGGATTAATAAATAAATTATTTTTTTTCTTTGTCGCTGATGTGAATTAAATAAATTAATCATTTATTTCAGAGTGGAACTGAACGTTCTGGACGTTCAAGCAGACTTGGTTCACTGACTTCAATTTCATCAGAGACGCCATCAACACCGAGCAGAACATCAAAATCAACGAATTCAGAGAATGGTGAATTGGATTATAAAAAATTGTGGGAAGAATCCCAAGCAGAGAATGATAGACTCAAGGAGAAGCTACGGCGGTCTGATGATTTGTTGAGGGACGCTAGAAATTCATTGGAGCGTGCAGAAAGTGCGCAAAATAAAGCTAATTTATCAGAAGCTGAGAAAAGAGAGAGGAGAGCAATGGAACGAAAGCTCTCGGAAATGGAGGAGGAACTTAAGGTAATAATAATTTGTTGATTGGTTTGTTTTATTTCTCTCTATCTTCTGTCTGCTTTGTGTCTGGGTCGGTTGTCACGCACTCGATGCGTCGATTATCGCAATTCGAAATTTTTTTTATATTTGAATACTATTACCATTTTGAATGCTCTTATAAAAATAATGAGTTAATTTCATTCTCAAATATTTTTCTTGTTGGTAATTAACGCATATTCATATATATGTGTGATTATATATATTGTTCAATTTTCACTATTTGGTATACAAATATAAATTGATGCGATCATCGTACAAATGGATTCGATAATTACTTTTTATATTGTAATAAAATTAGGATGCACGCTCGAGTTTTATTTTATTTTTTTTTTCAAATTGAGTTTTGTCTGCTGCGGAATATGGAGTGCAAGAACTGGTGGTGCAAGGTTTTTCTATTGTCATTTTTTCTTTTCTTTTTTTTTTTTTAATACCGGTTGTGTCATCCGAACTCTATACTCACTGTACCGGGTGCTTCGTCGCATCGCTTTTGTTTTTTTTTTTCTTCTCAGTTTCATATGGTGGCATAATAGATTTTTTTTTGTTTTTGTTGTTTTCTTCTCTTTTTATGGTTGCCTTTAAGGACTGTCTATTATTGCGATTGGGCGTTTCTCTCCACATACAGTATACATGCAATTTATTTATTGCCGCAATTATTAGTATTTCAATACTGTGCTCCCCTAATTATTTTTTTTTATCTGCCATTTTTTTCTTCTTTGGGGTTTTCATTTAAGAACGAAACGAAAAAAACAGATGAATAAATGATTTTTAGAAAATAAAAAAACAAATAAAAAAAAGGTTGACTTAGGTTTTGGGCTAACTCTTTCACTGTTTACAGCAATTGCAAAAGCTCAAAGCTGAAAATGAGCGATTGAAAGCCGAAAATCGGGCACTTACCCGCGTCGTATCCAAACTCACCAATACTACTAAATAGGTAAAGGACCATAATGAAACAGCATCTGCGTTAACAAAATGTACATTTTTGTCATCATACACAAGAGACAATTAATTAATTCTCAATAATGTCTCATCATCTTTTATTTTCTTTATTATTAATTTTTTTTTTAATTGTAATTTTAATGTTCTGGACTGCAGTATTAAACAATCAAAACATAATGTGCTATATACATACAACTTATTTTCATCAACAACACTAAGCTCAATCATTTTTTTTTCTTTTTTTTCATAATATAAATAAATAAATAAGTTTATATTTTTTATTCGTCATCAGTTTCTCCAATCGTAATTTTGTATATAACAATAGCTTAGATAAACTTCTTCACCACATCTCTCCCATTTTTAATACAAAAAACAGACTAAAGCAACATCAACATGCGCATATATATATATATCTGTACGTGTGTTTGTATGTCGCTGTGAAATAGGGAAATATGGAATTTGATCAAATCTCTAATATAAATGATAATTTCACATATCATTTACATTAGAGATTTGATCATCTACCTTATATCATATATACATATATGCATATATATATATATATATATATATATCAATTTCATTAAGAATAAATTAAACATTTGTATTCTATTTTTATCTGACACAAAATGTTTATTGTAAATTCGGGAAAAATACATATATATATATATATATATATATAGATATGTGGTGTGAACAACAATTTATTCTTCAGAGAAAAAGGAATATACTTACGCAAATTACTATTTATTATTCGTAGTAACTTTCCATAGCAGCACGCCAAGCGCATGAGTTAAATTTGGGACATGGCACACGTGTTTACATGAAACGATCGAATACGTTCTCAGCATGATTTTCATTCTTCCAGCATAGTCATTATTACTTTTTTTTTCCCCCGAATACATTATTCATTAAGAAGTTATATTGACTTATTGTGGCCCATCCTTTTTCCTGTCTCGCGATGTTTATTCATCAGTACTCTGATATAAATTAATGATTGAGTGATTAACATTGTACATTTGTTTTGGTTTTAAACATCAATAATAATAAAGAAAATATATCCATAAGTGTTATTGGCATTTTAAAATTAGCATGCAGGTGTTGATTTCGTTCTCATTCGTTTTTGGCATGAAGTTTTCCACATTAAATAGATATTACAAAGCCCTAAAAATATATTTATCCACAGAATGTTTTCGTTTGCGTTTCTCATTGCTATTTGCATTGTATGATGAAATGAGAATACAATATATCCAAAACCAATTTAAATAGCGTGAGAATGAAAAAGAGCATAAAAATGAATCGTTATTCGTTTTTATGTTTAATTTTTAATCATTGCTCCAATACTAATTCCGGCAGAATTTGTTTACTACACAAGAGTATATAACCCTTTCTATTATATTGCAATCGCGTTACACCGTTAGGATGTGATTGCATAAATTTATAATATAAAGTATTTTTCTTTTTGTATTATTGATTGTGTGTTATGAATGAAGCGTGGTTGGAAAGACAAATAATTTTTATCTTCTAGGTGATGGAGCAATTGAAATGTGAAAATCAGAGGCTAAAGGACGAAAATGGAGCATTGATTCGAGTTATTAGCAAGCTCTCCAAATAACTTTTGAAATTTTGATGCCGCATGAAAAAAATGGGAAAGACAGTCCCTTGACAAATGGAAAGTTTAAAAAAAAATATCAGAACCCGATTAAATGTTAAATTGTATTATTATGCCTTTACAAAATATTTCAATTATTATCAACAGATATAAAAGATAAAATACTATGTTAATTATTTTACATTTATCATCGAATGGATTGATTATTTTTGTCTTTTTTTCATTTTCTTGTTGATAAATTAATTTTTTGTATGTGGGATTGATTGAAGATACTATTTGCTACTGTACCGAATACACAAATATAGGCAAACACTTAAATTTCCTCAATTTTTAAAGACTTAATTGTTGATAAAACAAAGACAATGAAGCCTACATACTTTCAGTCAGTAGGAAAAATCAAATGCAAATAAACAAAGAAAAATAATAGAAAAAAAATAATTGTGGGCATAGTAACGAATTTTATATTGACTTTTAGTAAGTAATTGGAACACTTTTTTAAGTCGCGATCAATAATAAATAATGATCATTGAACTATTCAATAATGTTAAAAAAAAATATATAAATGTTGTTAATTTGTAAAGACTCAGTGTAATTATGTAGATACATATTTTTCTCAATGATTTGAAAGATTGAACAAACGAAAAAGAAAAAAGGAAATATTTAGAGAAAGTAAAATTGTCACTGTCGCAATATCTACTTACATATATATATATATATCGTATATACATATAGATGAGTAGTATTTTTTTTAATTAATACGAACAAGTTTCAACGTTCACTCATTTATAATAGAAATACAATGTCGCTGATGAAAAAAAATTTATATTTATTGGCGTCTGAAAAATATTGTGATCTTTTTGTAATACATTCATAGTTAAGAGAAATATTAATAAGCCAATGAACGATAAACGATCAGAAAAAAATAAAGTGAATGATATTGTAAATTTTTTAAATAATATATTTAATGATCGAATTGATGAAAATGAAAATAAATAAAATAAATCTGAGTGAAACGTGAGAAATAATGAAAAACTCTCCGATACGGATGTAGTACCGTTACTCGAGTGGCCTTTGTATGAAAAAAAAAAAAAAAATTTTTTTGAGAAGACTGCAATTTATTAAATTAAATAATGTCATTGCCACTTTTAGAAAAATGATGCATTTGCAAAATTTAAATACAATATAAAAATGTACGTGACAATATATGCATTTTTTGAGATGGCCAATCCTCGTTGTTCACTTCGCGCGTCTATACGATCAAAATATTAATATATATACAAATCAAATTAGAAACAAATAAGTAAATCTGAAATTGAATAAAAACCATTTTTTTGCCAAGTATAATTGCCTCTTCAAATATTATTTTAATATAAACATGCTGTTAACGAAAATTACAATGTCCAGAATTGACGTAGATATAATTCAAAAACGAAAAATTACATAAATAAATATATAATCAATTTTCCCAATAACAAAATTTAGTATAATTACCTTGTTGTTTATTAAGATCTTATACGGAATTGCGTAATAGTGAATGTTCATGTGCTTTTATTTGTATTATATAGAGTATTAAGTGTATTTATCAGTCGAGATACTCACAGTGCATTCGTAATTCTCGAGTTTTTATTGTACAGTTGTTTTGGCTCTACTTTACTATTTTTAAAGCGTAACTGCAATATTACTTGTAGCATCGCAGTCAATTTATACAAGACATATATAAATATAACCATAAAAGTAAAATTAAATATATATTAACAAGAATTTTCAAAGAGCGAAATACAGAGAATACGATCTTTGATAAGTATAATAAAAAAAAATTCATATCGACGTAAATTGATGAGTCTGCAATAATGGACAAGGAATATTTGACAAGCGATTAATCTTTAAAATAATAATGATGATATAATTAATAGCAAAACATATTTATTATTTATTTGCAATAGAAAAAGAAGAGAAAAAAACAACACAAACATACATACATGCAATGATCCAAAGATTTAGAACGTATCTTTTCTTTTGAGTGTTGATTTTTAACGACATGTTTTTACATGAAGAATTTTATATTGCTTCATCAGAACATTACATGTTTTTACTCGATAAAAGATATTGTCATCATTTGACCTTGGGTCTCATTTATTGGCATGATTTTTCGTCGAAATTTCAGTCGTTGTACCAAGAACTAATTGTATGAATACTACTGATAAATTTCTATTTTTTTTTTTTTTATTTATTCTTCATGTTATATAGAACAACAGAATTGATTGAAAGAAGAACGAAATGAAATTGAGAATTTATCACGAGAATTGAATGTTATACACTTGACTTATCTGAAAGTCTGTACACTGTAATTCAACTTTATTGTTACATACGAGAAATATTTATTTCCACCTCAATTTTGTACATGTGATGTTTATCACGTAGACAAAAATATGAATTTAAAATGAAACAGTAATAAACACAAATATTTACTTTATTGTATTTACAATTCTCCTCTTTATGTATATGATTATGTATGTTAGTTCAATAATTTCTCCATTATTTTTGACACTCTTTGCATATTAGCTTGACCTTTAGATTTTTGTGCAACTGCACCCAATAAACCACGCAGAATTTTTGTTTTTCCAGCCTTATACTGAGCCACTGCTTTGGGATTGTCATCAATAATTGACTGACACAATTTCAATAAATTCTCGTCATCATTTATTTGATATAATTGAAAATTAGTCACGATCTGAAATGTATGCACACATACACATAATTTTATCTTTTTGCTATTGAAAAATTTCAATTAAAAAAAGTTACCTCAGAAGGCATTTTCCCAACATCATCACCCATATGTATAAGCATTTTCCGTGCTGTATTTAAATTGATTGTTTGTGATTCCAAAAGATCAATCAATTCACCCAATTGCACTGATGAAATTGATCTGTGAAACAAATGCAATAATACATTATGAATATTAATTGTTATTTATTGGTTGTATCTCCGCCGACACTCACAAAGTTTCGAGATTCAATTTATTTTTGTTAGTATATTCCAGTAATTCCATAAGAAGTACATTAGCTACTGTCCTGGGATTCCTTTTTAAATTTTCGTTCATAATATCATCAAATAATTGTGTTATGATCGGATTATTCTACAAATTTCCAAAATAAGTAAATTATCACACGAATAAATATTAATCTAACTGATAAATAGTTCAATCTGCAATAGTTCTACTTACAACTATTGCAATAGCTGTTTGCCATGACAATTTATAATTTTTTTTCAAATGTTCACGCGTGTCTTCTGGCAATTTTGGTAGTTGTGCTTTAAGTTTGCTAACATCAACAATATTTTTATCACTCACAGTATCATTTTTCATATGTAAACGTAAAGGCGGTAAATTGGGTTCCGGCATGAAACGATAATCTTGCATTTTCTCTTTATCACGCATTGAAATTGTTCTTTGAGTCTCAGTGTCCCATGACAACGTTTCATTAACAATTTTTTGGCCCGTTTCCATAATTTTTATTTGCCGATTTATTTCATACTTTATTGCGTCAGATAATGCACGAACACTACCAAGATTTTTCACTTCAGTCCTAACGCCAAGAGGCTCTGACGGCTTGTGGACTGAAATATTAGCATCAATTCGAAGTTCACCCTCTAAAATAAATTCAAAAAGTCTTATAACATTAAATATCGAATGGAATAAAATACATAAAAGGAAAAACGCTCAATATTAAAATGTAATAACCTTCCATTTTACAAGTACACGAGTTCAACCTTTGCAATATTATCATAAGTTCTTTTACCAAAGCTGCAGCCTCTTCACCATTAGTAAGATCTGGTTCAAAAACTAATTCCATTAACGGCACACCAGCTCTATTCAAATCAATTAAGCTTCTGTTGAACGAACAGATAAATTAAAAAATTACCATCAATATTTTGTATTATTATAAGTATTATCGATATTTATTATTGTGTTGCAGTACCTGCCCCTTAAATTATCATGTAAACTTTTGCCGCTGTCTTGCTCCAATTGTATTTGTTTAATTTTCGAAGATTTTACATATGGCTCTTTAGTAATACCAGATTTAAATACATTGAATTTTAATTCACCATTGATTGCTAAAGGTTTTCTTTGTTGAGTTATTTGATAACCTGCCTGTTCAAGTTTAAGAATCTTTGTATTATTTAATCATGAATAGAAACATGGATAAATATCATATTAACTATACCTACTGGTAAATCAGCATAAAAGTAATGTTTTCTATCGAACAGAGAGTATTCATTTAATTGACACGAGAGCGCCAATGCTGTTAATACTCCAGCTTCAACACACTTTTTGTTGATAACCTGCAATTGTTTGTTTTAATACATGTGAAATGATAAGACGGAATGAAAGAAGAATAATTGTAGTACATTATTTGTGCTGTAGATATAGCATTTATAATCCATACCGGCAATGTTCCTGGCGTTGCACAATCAAAAAATGCAACACATGAATTCACTGGTTTTCCAAAACTTGTGCTCGCACCAGAAAATAATTTTGATTCCGTATTTATCTGGGCATGGATTTCCAGACCCACGACCGAATTCCATTTTTCTCTTGTATAATAATACAATTTTATGAAACATAAATAAATATGAATGCACAATTATATTATAAAATGATAATGTGGAAAGTATTTGTGATATTATTGTTGATAACTTACGATTGATTTCGAGGAAGACTTGCAAATCTTCGTGAATGTTTCAAACAATAATAGGGAATACTTATTCTGAAATTGTTCATATTTATCATTGGACACACAAATAGTAAACAATATCACATTATACTTTGAACGTATATGAAGGTAAGGTTAGAAAGGTTAGGACAGTCATGTGCATTCGTACATTCAAATATTTGTTTTCAGGACCAATGTTCGCGCCAATAATTTCTTAATTCACACTTTGTGGGTATAACAGGGAGCAAGAAGTATATAATATATTCTGTGCGCTTCTATTCACTTTTCTGTTCCTGTGTTTCGCGAGATCCTACATAATGCTTTATTATAGGTTATGGCTTATTGACGTTTGTATTCGTTGACTTGTATATGAAAAAAGAAGTTAAGAAATTATTCTGCAAAAATGCCTAAAGTTGTATCAAGAAGTATAATATGTTCTGATACGAAAGATCAAGAAGAGTACGGCGAAGAAAAACCTTTACATATTTATTATTGTTTGTGTGGACAAATGACATTAATATTAGGTATACAATTGTCTTGATAACTCATCTCAACTTTTTTCTCTTTATTCGATAATTAAACAGCCTGTTTTCATCTTAATATTTCTCAAATAGATTGTGCGGTGGAGAAATTGCCACTGAGAAAGCGGGATGGAGCCCGAGTAATTGATGGAAGCAAACATGCACACAAAATGACTTGTGAGCAGGATGAAATTGTTTTTCTCAAACGACAGGAAGGCATTGAAAAACAACATCGTCAAAAATGTAAAAAGTATGTCAAGTTTAAAAACGGTTTGATTAAACTACGTTATGATTTTTTTGTTATTTTTACATCTCAATGATTTATTTTGTTTTAGATGTGGTTTATTTCTCTATTATAAACACGATCCTAATGCAAACATCGTATTTGTTGTGAAAGGTGCGATAATTAAAAGTTCTGGTGAGGGACCAATGACCGATATTTACAATCAAGTTGCCATTGAAAAACCGAAGAAAATAATGGTTACTAAACATACAATGAATATGGGTAAATTCAGTTCTGTAACTGTTTCAACAATTGATGAGGAAGAGGACGAAATTGAGGCTGTAAGTTTTGTCATACTTCATTCAAAAGTTAATTGATACATATCATATAAGTATAAATTTTGACATTATTATACTGTTATATTTTAGCGTGAAGTGGCAGATTCATATGCAAATAACGCGCGAATAATTGAAAAACAATTGGAGAGAAAGGGAATGAATAAGAGAAAAGCTGTACCAGCACCACAAGTCGATCCAATAAAAAGGAACAGACCTAGAGGAACACTATTGGATGTTTAATTTGTTCAACAATTGAACAGAAATAAAAAAACAGAAATAAAAAAACATAGCAATGTATTGTATTTTTGTAAATAAATTCGAATAACAAACAATTTCGCTTCAATTGATTACCATGATATCTGTGTTATATGAGTGTTGTATTTAAATATTTTTATTAACGTTACATTAACATAAATATTCAAAATATATGTAAATGACTAGATACAAATATTGCATGAAAATGTACATTGCAAAAAATATAAAGATACGATAAATAAATATAATAACTACAATACAATTATGATTCTTTTTTTCATTCATTTTGTTGATTTTGAAAAAGATGGCCGGCCGTAGTTGCGCCCATCTTACATAGTTTTCCATTTTTTCTTTCCATTTACATTACAACTGTTGAATATTTGGAAAATTGCCAATCATAACATGCCCGCATGACAGTTTGATACTGCGATTGACGAACAGGATATATTCAACCAATGTATGCCAATTTTTTTTCATGCACTCTCATTTATATTAAAAAAAATAATAATAAACAAATAGTAAGAAAATAAACTAAATCGTGTTCACACGATGGCAACGTTTGATCGATAAATAAAAAAAAAACAGAAAAAATATAAGTGATCAATTTGATTGCTGAGCAGTAACGATAGCAAAACAATTCATCATGATATGGCTCATTTATCAAGAAACAAATAACGAACAGGTGAGAAATACTATTGAACTATTCTCTGTATTATTTTTTTTTTTCAGCATACTGGCCGTAGAACATTATTCATTTTTATCAAGAAATGGGCATCTACATATGAAGATAATGATCGAAAAGCGAATTTTAACAGATCATTGTAACTAAATAGACAGACACAATTTGAAATGCACCAATTACGGATTATATATTCAGTATATTTTTGTAATTTCAAGTGCGATTAAAGAAAAACGAATGAATTAATAGTAATTAGTTTCACTGCTCTTTTTTTTGCAATAATGTATATACGGTCCGAAGGAATTGTGAGTAATATTGTTATAAATTCATCGCATACTTTTTTTCTCTATACATATATAATAGATGCCTTTAAAGTTTAATGTAAATCACTTTCTTTCTCTCTCTCCCTCTGTCACAAAATTTGTTCCATAACTGACCTGAACTCACAGATCAGGAATCGTAATGAATAATTATTCCACAGATGGAATTATCACTTTTACGAAATTATCGCAATTTCAATAACTTCACGTTACACAACGTGAATATAAATATACTTAAACACAATAAAAGCAGAATGAAACCGAAGGTTTCGTTATTCACTCAATTTTTTGTTTGTAGAGAAAACTACAAGAGAAGCTTTTCAAATGCCGAGAACACGAAACGAAACAAAACGCAAATTAAATGACTAAATTGCATATAATATTATTTTTTCCTTCTTTAAGACGTTACTTGCATAGTTTTCATATCAGATTTTTTAAGTATCGTCGGCTCGTCCTTTAAAAATGTTCCGGATCTTGATCCAACAGTGAATTGCTTTACAGCATCACTACTATTATTATGGCACTTTGTCTTACCTTTATCATTTGTGCCCTTGATAATATTTTTTTTACCAACTTGCATAACTCGACTCGGTCGATTAATAACATTCGATTTTGGTGATCTCTTGCTAGGACTCTCGCTGCTCGATGGAGTTGATTCTTTTTTATCTCTTCTCATAGCTGGTGAAGTGCTTGTAGATGGTCCACTACTTATTTGTCGTGTATTTACACGTGACACAACACCATTCACGACTTTATTTATTGGCACATCCGGTGTTTTTGCAGCATCTAGAAGATTTCTCCTCAAATTCGGCGAACCATGATAAGTATTGATGGCTACTGCTCTATTGCGACTGGCCGCTGTTGAGGATTCAACCGATCGTGTTGGTCTTCGTACAATCGTTAATATACTTTTTTGATGCATTGGTGACGATGACTTTTTAGCTCGTTCCAATGCCAAACTTTTGGCTGTTGGCCTACCCAATGTTGGTGATATTTTATTTGAAGCACTTGATTTTGGAGTGGCCGATGCCATTTCATTCATTAAACTATCTGTCGACATTGATGTATCCATTTTGCTAGTGTTTTTGATTGTAATTGGTTTTTTCTTTGTGTCGGCAAGTGAATCGGCAGATATACCAATTTCGGTGTCCTTCGGTTTCAATGACGGTGACTCAGGTCGAGTAATTCCACAACTTTTGCTAGTACTCTCATGTTTGTTCGACGCTTTTACACCGGTAGCTTCTGTTAGACTGTCTGACGAGAGAGCTTTAACATCTTTACTTACACTCAATTTCATTTTCACCATTGGTTTCTTGTCAATTGCCCGTTTCATTGCTGGGCAATTGACCAGCGATGAATCCGATGGTGAAATCATTATTTTTCGACGCTGTTGGGCCATTGCACGCTCGGGCAGTGTTTGATGTGTCGTTTCTTTTGGCACGGATTTAGTTCGTGGTTCTAAATATCTTGATTTCACCTAAAAACAATAGAAGACATTATTATTTATTAGTAAACTATTTTTATATTCAATTGAAATGCGATGAAAAAATTAGTCTATTTAGAGCCATGTGAAAACGAACCTCTAATTTATTCGGCCACGATTTCGGTCTGATCGATTCAGTAACTGATTGCTTCACATCCGGCATTTTACGTTCCATTGGATCACTCTTTGGCTTTGGTATTAATTTTTTTGCCGGTTGCGTTGTAATTTGCTTTGTAACTCTGTCATTTTGAGCGGTAATTGTCATTTTTACTCGTCTCAAATCCAAACTTCGGCTTGTTGAAGAACGACCGGGCGGTGTCTTTGACTCCTTTAAAAGAAATGAAAAAAGTCAAGTTATCAATTAATATTTCACCAAAATGATTTATTATCTTACAGTAAACTTGCCTTCATGAAATTCGAGTGTCGCGATGGCCTTTTCAATATTTCATGCGGTAATATAACAAGGCAAGCAAGTTCTTGAATTCTTCGACGCAATTCCAGATCCATTTTTAACCACGTAGTGGTGCGCGCTGCTCTTGACGCCTCTTTAACTAAACACTTCTCAACATGTACTTGTATTTTAACCAAAAAATCAACAAACAATGGTCCCCATGGTGGTTTCAGCTGCGGATCATCCACGTGTGCAACTGTCAACATTTTATTCAACTTGGAATAACTTTTACATGCTTGATCTGGTGGTAAACGATCGGCTGAAGCAAGAATATTGTCTTCCAATCGACTGATATTCCACGTTAAATCACCACCAAGTGCTTGAAAACTATCATTGCTCAAAACACTTGAAAAATTGTCGGACAAAAATTTCAAAGCAGTCTCCAATAAATTAGAAACTAATTTGAAAACTGGCTCGGCCCATCGTGCATTTGGCAATGTCGCCAATAATTTGTCACAATCCATAATTGTTTGAAGCACATTGTCTGCAGACATATGAACAATATGCTGATGATAACATTTATCCATGAGTTCACGGGGCAAAGTGGCAAATGCTTTGCATGGCCAAATACGAACAAAATGTCGAGTGATCCATCTAAGTGATTTACGATAAACTTCATCAAGTCCATAAGCAGCAGCCAATGGCATACACTCCAAAACACCAACGGCACATATTTGACATGGTTTGTGAAATAAATGACAAAATTTCACTTTAATTGTATAACCGATAACTTCTTTGAGTCCTTCTAAACAAAGCATATCAGCCAATGTTGCCAGTTCAACAATACTTATCGATTCTGGTATGTTGCTTTCGCCACTATATATGTGACAGAGTGCAAAATGAACGGCATTATATGAATAACCTTGCAATGAAATAACATTTCCAGCGCTTTCAATCCATCCACCACTTAGTATTGCCGCAAAATATTGGCAACGTGAACTTAAAATGCATTTATGCGCTCTTATACGACGGCCATTAATTTCAATTGTCACATCGGGATTTATTTCTTCTAAAAACATCCGCAATAAATCTTCCCCAAGTCTATTGTATGGTTTACCATTGGCAAAACTC
Organism: Galerucella tenella; assembly: GCA_910591685.1. NCBI lineage: Eukaryota > Metazoa > Arthropoda > Insecta > Coleoptera > Chrysomelidae > Galerucella > Galerucella tenella. Next base: position 5,151 of record CAJUYH010005571.1, on the reverse strand, counting down.
GATGTTTCAGTTTCTTCAGTGCTGACATCAGCTCCCGAACGTCCCATACTACTTTGCATACTACTCAGATCTGACTCTGATATAATTCCCTCACCCTCACATTCATTTGCAAATTCCTCAATTGGTGACTTGTGTTTTGCAGGTAATGATGTGCTCATTATTGATGTGAATTTTCGGGAGGTGAGTGTTCTTACATGACATGGGCCGTGTGTCCGATTTACAGCTAATTTACTCTCAACCCAAGACATCTCGGGAATACTCGTACTCATGCGATATTGTAAACTTGGTGCACGACCACCTCCTTCCGAGTCATTTGTTTCTCTTTTCGCTGGTGTTTTATCGAGATCGGACAATCTCACGAAACCTGAACACGAAGCTTTGTCGTTCATACTATCTTTCTCTTCATTGTTATTTGCCATGGCCATATCGTCAGGAATACTCGAATAATTCTCACCAATGATATACTCGCGTTTATTAAATTCACATTCAATTTTTTTAATAGTCTCTGTTAATGATTTATGTGTCTCGGCTATTTTGCTTGGCATTGCATGTTCGATTTGTCGTCGCTCGGTGAAAGTTGATGGTTCATTTATATATTCACCGAGTTCAAAGACCTGATTATCGCTACCTGGCGATGGTCCACTTGCACTACCACTGCTGATGTCGAATGTTTCACTTTTTCTCGTATGACCTTCGGTACTCTCGGTTGCGGTTTTGTCCCATACGTCTGAACGGTCATCTTCCGATACTTTTGGCTCAACAGACGCTTCGGTGCTGGAACACATTGTATCACTTTGCATTGAATGTTTGTATTCAGTGCGTATAACACATCCGCGAAGTTCGTCGTTAATCAATTCAACATGAGAATTTGGCGGTGTATCGCGAATATCATAATCGAATCCATCGACGCATGTGCTTGGAATCATTCCTTTTTCCTGTGTTATTATTGATGTTTGGAGCGTTGTCGAACGGCCTATTTGACTTAATGAACTGCTCGAACCGCTCGTTTTTACTTGTAAAGTTTTTTGTAAACTTGGATCTATGGAAACACTGTGAGCACGTTTATGTTCGCGTCGGAAGGTTACTTCTTTAATTTGACCATTGTTTTGTGCTGACAATTTGTCCATATTCCACGAATGTCGTTGAAATATGGGTTTGGATGTCGAGAGCGTGCGACGACGTACAACCGGCGAGTCAGAATCAATAAACATGAAAACACTCGGTTTTTTATCCATTGAACAGGATCCCTGTGGCGACGATTCACTACCACATTCTTTACCACTTTCATCCGAACTACGCGATTGCAATCGGTCGATTTTACCCGATTTTATTTCATCGCTCGACTTTGTTCCATTGTCATTATCATTCAAGTCGATAAATATTGAGAAAATATTTTTTTTATCAGCATTGCCGCCACTACCATGTGATTTACTGCCATTAATTTCAGATTTGTTTGGCACTTTTTTCATTTTCGTTGACTCGTTAGATATATTAATGAAAAATTCACACGATTGCTGCTTTGTCTCTTGATCATTTTTTTTAACACGTGAATTATTGTTATCACTATTGTTACTATTATTATTATTGTTAGTCAAAGATGTTTGTTGCTTTGGACAATGAAGATCCTTTAAATTAACAAAGTAACCAAGACTACCGGGTTTATCTACTGATTTCACTCTATTTCCATGTTTATTTACCGATTCTGAGAATGAATAACTTTGCGACATGCTACTCGATGACGAATCATTATTTGATCGTGAATTATCGCGCGCGCAATTACTCATATCTACTACCCAAGCATTGTTCATTGACGATGACATTCTGGTTGATCGTATTTTTTCTTTCGGTGTAATTGTATGCACCGAACCACCGGAAATAATTGGCGTGGACTCGGTCTTTCGCCGTATCGACAAACTATCAATCGATTGGCAATAATCGATTGCACTAACGCCACCTGAAACTATTGGTGTCAATTCATCGCGTTTTGATCGTTTCATTGTTAATGTGCGATTTTTATCAGGTGCAGAATCAAATGTTGCCGGCAAACTATTACAATCTGTTATTGAACTATCGTCTGTTTCGGAGCCAGCACCTAAAAATTTATCACTTGCACTTTTTGATATGGGATAAAATACGTTGAAATCATCCTCTGGTTTATCATTACATTGGTTTAAAGACTTCATATTATTCGCGATTGTGCCAGTGAATAAGTACCTGCCACTATTCGTATGTGTTCTACTATGTGTTGTGTGTGATTCAGTGGGAAAATACGGCAATGATGAATAATTTATGCTATCATGAGTTAAATCACCATCGACCCGATGACCTGAATACTGCGGAATTGAATTTTTAAACACCAAATTTCCCTGTCGTCGCTCGTGCTCCTGACGAACATGAGACAATTTTTCATCGCCCGATTCTAATTCAAATGTATTTCGTCGTTCAAATGGTGGGCGTCGTGAATCAGATAAATTTTGTTTCAAATTTTCATTCACAATGCCACATTCATCATTTTCACGTTGAACCTTTTTGTTATTATCAATACACGGCGACGGATGATTACTTTCACCACTATCGGCTTCCTTTATTTCTACAACCAGCGCCTCCTTCTCAAATGTCTGTTTTTCATCAGGAACTTTGTCATCCAATATTGAATCAACACGTTTTATTTTACGTGACTCCGCGATCGGCTTCAAATATTCAGTTAATTTTAATTCACGTTCAAATTCTGCTGTTCGTTCATGTCCACTTTGTAATGATGATTTCCGATTGACGAATAAATTATTTTGTTCATTGGAATCCATTATTGTTTTTGTTGATGGGATGTAAGTGACATTTTCTAAATAAGCCGGTAAACTCACACCAGACATTGACTCGTCTTCCGTGATATTCATCGTTGCTATTTCGGTCTCATCATTGAGACTTGAAGCATCAATAAAATAATAGCTATTTACGCTAGATGAACTCATTTTCAGTGCCAAATCATTTGAATGTGATAAACCATGACGCAAATTTTCAACAATTAAATTTCGTGTTTCCGGATTCGAGCATGAATTATCCTCTACAGACCGATTGAAAAATTCTTGCCTAGTTGTATTGCCACTTGCTGATAAATTGCCAGGTTCAATGAATTCAAACGATCCAGTTGGTACAAAAGAACTACTTTGCTCATTATCATTACTATCTGACTCGTAGAATGGATCGTTCAATACTTCGTTTTCGTAATGCGTAATATCATCATCTACAGTATCGCACATTCTTGTTTCATTATTTATGTTAGTTATATTACAACGCTTTCGACTCGGTTGCTTTAATTCGTTGGCGCCACATGGGCAGATATCGCTCGATATAGTATTCGTACCCTCCTCGTCGTTGTTTATAGGTATTTGATTGATGCAACACTCATCGTGTCGATGAGTAGCCGTGACATTTTTGTTACAAGTTTTCTCAACATCACCCGTAAGTGATACACGAATGAAATCATCGTCTGTGGATACATAATCGGTTACATGTGTTTCTTCAATGTCCGTTGCTGAATTTTCCGACTCTGTATTTTCATGAAGACTAACCGATCCTGTTTCAAGTCCAGAATCCGCCATTTCGGACGTGCTAGGACTTAAATCCACTACATCATCATCAATATTGCATGTTATATGTTTTTTTACAAAGCCATCGGTTGATACTGTCGTTTCAGTATTCAAAATAAATTCAACTAAACTTTTTTCTTGCGTCGTTATATCCAAATTTCTATACAAGAGTCTGGAAAAAGTAATGTTCCAAATTATTAAACCAAAAGAAAAGATGATGAAGAAATTGAGAAATAACAAAAGCGATATACTGAAATAATTATTTGATTCTTGTGATCATCTATCAGGATTGGAATACAGGGTGGCGTTCACACAGTAATGCAGTGCATTATGTGAAAAATAAGAAAAAAACTTATTTATTTTTTTTTCTACCTCACAAACCCTTTCAATTGATGGAATATTGCTGGTGTGCTGAGGTAACATTTGATTGGATTCTGATTGTATTTAAAATATTTCTCTAGAACATTGTACAAGTGTGGAGATCTTGTTTTTAGGATGCAACTGTTTGTATGTAGTACATAATCACCGTTAATTACATAGAGATCACTGTGCAGAGACTCCTCAAATATTCTACAATAATAATAATAATTTTTAAAAAAGTGTATGCACGTATATATCCACGCGAAATAAATGTTCATTATATCTGTGACTAAAATCCGATATCAATATTCTTTTATGAATATGTATTAGATAAATTTATGGTACAATTGCAATACAAGGACGAAAGACACCAATAACAATAATAATAATAATAATAATAATAGTAAAATAAAATGAATAAATAACTCAACAATTTGAAAATAAAATAATTTGAATAATTTTCTGTTAACTTACCGAAATATATTTTGCTGTAAAATAGAAATATTTTTTACATAAGTATTCCTATTCTCTGCTCGCTTCTTTCTCTTAAATATTTCACTTGACTGTATTTGTGATTGAGAATGTAAATGATGACGATAATAATAATAATTTGAACATGACCACGCTCGCGCTGTATCCAAGTATCCTTCCCTGATGCTATCAATGCCAGTAGTGCTTTTATCCATGAGATGCATCTACGTTTCCATTGTCATCCACCCTAAATAAATATATATTTACTCGAGTATAATCATTAAATATAATTGTAAAAACACATTCCATTTTTCACATCCATTTTTTTAAATATTTATTGCAATATCACGAAAAAAAAAATATTTTTTGAGTGCATATTTATAAATAATTACGCACAATATTAAACTAAATAAAATGAAATTTTATCATTATTATAATTGTACAGGTGTTTTACGTATAGAGAATGTTGTATTAACGAAGCTTGGGGTTAATGAATATTTTTTTACTTCTGCATACACTCAATAGGTTAAAAACTCAATCACGGGTCAACATTTCAATTTACAATTTTGATACAGAAAGATCAAAGGTGAATGTGTAAAATAAAAATAGCATTGATCATTGTTTAGTATCAAAAATTCAATTTTCTTATCATGTTCATGCAATGTTAATTCTAATAATTTATTGATCGCAATTGTATACATGTTTATATATATATATATATATATATATATAT
>CAJUYH010005570.1:0-22801 GCA_910591685.1 Galerucella tenella | reverse complement strand
AGGTTATAGTGCGTACTTGCTAAAAATACAAAAGCATTTATTATTATTATCTGTATATAATCGCACATTGCAGCATGTAATACCTTTCTTCGCATCTAATACACATGAGAGCTCATGGCAGCATGTGTTGAATGCCTTGATATAGATGGATAGGTTGATGGTTCGCGCCCGGACTATGGTGAAAATTTTTTCAATTTATTTGCTTTCTATAAGAGAGAAAGATACAGACAGAGAAACATGCGACGCCTCACAGCTTACAATAGCTTCCTATATCAAAAAGTGTCGTGACAACTTTTGGTAAGAATTTTATCCGTCTAGCCCCCTTTCACAACGCGCGATAAGGAACTTCGTTCCAAAAAGTTTTTATTTGGTACTTGGATATTTTGATTTTTTCATGAGTATATCAAATTAAGCATATTTTTTACTCGATCTAAGTAATTGTATTTTGAGAAATACATAAGAAACTTTGCTTCATTGATACAATTAAATGCGGCTCGCGTTCGAACATTATTTTGACCGACCACGTGCGGTGCACGCGGTGTACTCATGCTAGGATCGGCCCTGCTAGGGTGTTCCATTTATAACGCAAGCTATAAACTCGATTTTCACCCACTTTAAACGCTGATATTGATCCGAAATTATTTTTTCCACACTTATCAAAGACCTGTGACAATACAATGTAGTAGTAAAATATAGTATGTTCCATTAAAAATATTAAAAAAATGGTAGAACGTGTCGCGTGACACACGGTAATTATGTAATACATCTGACGTTATAGATAAACAATTTGCATATTCCTCGGAGGTCGAGTAGTAAGCAAACCAGACTATCACGCGGTAGACCCGGGTTCGATTTCCCGTGAAGAAGTTTCCTTTTAATTGTTAATTTTATTTTTAAATAATTATTCTGCTTGATATCAATAACGACAACAGGTAGACGTTTGAAATATTTAGCAGAATATTCATTGTTATAGATAATGGTTCGGTACCCTTCATGAGGGAGTCCGACTGGCAACATCTACTCATAACAGCATCGCATATTTAAAAAGGGAAACCGTAGCATTATACAAATTTGACATTCAAGAACTCTACGCTTACCACAAAAAAATTAGTGGAAACATAAAATTGAATTGTTAAATTTTTAATTTGAAGTTATATTACAGTTTATAGAAATTTTAATTTTCTAGATTTTTTCTCAAGTGGGTCGTAGAAAAAATATGCTGTTCGATTCGTGTGGATTGTCCATATCGCACTTGAACTTCGTCCTCGTGCGATATGGCCATCATATCCACACTAGTTGCAAAAATATGCCCTTTTACATTTAAAAACAACCTGCCAAATGTCAAATCAATTTATCCATCCATTATAAAGTTATCGAATTAAAACATTCAAGTCTTCAAAATTTCAACACCCTGTATTTCGAAAAGTAAATGTGCTATACCCTTTAATCATCATATCATTTTGTCCAATTTTACGAGAGGAATCTACATGCAAACTTACAACGTTTACCTTTACCTTACCCTTAACGTTCGAGATGCTTACACCATTTTTTGCGCGATCGTATTGAAATGAATTCCGAATAAAATAATTTAAATTTCTTCGAAATGAACGAAATGTCAAAAGTGACATTTATACTTCTCGATCAGTTTAAAATATATTTTTCATTTTGGTGAAATTGTTTTTATGCTATTTATCACTTTTCGACTTCTGAGCGGTAAGTAAATCACTTACCAACGTGTTAAACTTAGAAACCAGTAAACACAACCTACCGTCCTGACAACCGATGCTGTAAATAAACAAAAAAGATCAATCGCGCAAAAAAAATTATGGAAATAATAGTAAAAATTTATCCGAACAAATTCAAGTAGATCACCAGCACTACGAATACCAGCTTGGCATAGAATTTTAATATAGCATCGGTGGTTCAGTGGTAGAATGCTCGCCTTCCAAGCGGGCGGGCCGGGTTCGATTCCCGGCCGAAGCATGTAAACGGGAGAGAGACTCAGGAGAGAGCACACGCACGCAAGCAAGGCACATAACGAAGCAACGTAACATAACGTAACGTAACGGTCAGATCTTTTGCGTCTCGACCCCCGGTCGCTCAAACATAACCTGACGTAAAGAACTAAAGTTCCAAAAATAGATTATACAGTGTGTATAGCATTTAAGATGAAGACACTCCCATATTTTCGCTGTTTGAAGAATTACAGATTCGGATTTTTGTAGAGTCATACAGGTTGATGGGCCACATTTCTTAAAATAGTCAACTGAAATCTGAACTTTAAACTCAACCTACTACGATTTCACAAACAGAACCGCTTCTCGATATTTTGCTTCGCGTTAGAGATATCGAAAAATATTATTGAAAAAACTTGTTCAGAATATTATACATACCAAATTCTATCACAAAATTCGCATTTTTAATTTTTTCATTTTTTGGTCCATGTATGTTATATAGTTATATTTCTCAGTGTAGCATAAATAAATTGCTTAGTCAGTTTATTCAAATTCATGGTGAACTTTGTTTTTGCTTATGTTTTAATTTTAATATTGGATTGTTGCAAAACTTTATCAATCAGTCTAGAATCTGCTTCCGATCTTATAACATACTATTGTAATTATCTCAATAAATAAATCTTTTTTAAAAAGCCTTTTCCATACGAGAAAAGATAAGTTGTATATACAAAATTATTATTTATTTTGATAATTATTGTGCCGTGGAAATTAAAATCTTGACACGGTGTCATGTATTCAAATAAAGTAAACAGCACTTTCAAAGGAATATTGATTTAATTGAACAATTATCTAGTAATAATAAATGTGGGTGGGCAAAAAAATTTAAAATTTAAATTGCGAATTTTGTGATGAATTTCGGTACGTGGGGTTGAAATGATATTCTGAACAACTTTTTCGGATATTTTTTTTTTCGATATTTTTTACGCGAAGCAAAATATCGAAAAGTGACCCCGTTTGTGAAATCGTAGTAGGCTGAGATTAAAGTTCAGATTTCAGTTGAGTAACTTAAAAGATGTGGCCCATCAACATGTATGACTCTGCAAAAATTCAAATCTGTAATTTTTAAAACAGCGAAAATATGGGGGTGTCTTCATCTTAACTGCGACACACTGTATAAGATAGATAGATAGATAGATCTTTATTGTTCCTTCGTATGAGGATACATGAACAAGGGTGACAACATATTAGGGTAACAATATTAGCTAATACAAAACATATATTTTAATAATAAATTTTATAGCAGATTAGGTTTGGATAACATATCTTGACAAGAGTGAGGTGATATTATTAGTTTACAATGAAAGACCTGATTTTTAATATTCTCTTTTTTATGTCATATATTTGATAGAGAATTTGTGGTTCGGCTTCATTATTTATTATTGATTCAATATCAGTTACGGATTGATATATTTGAAGAAAGGGACGTCTAATTCCTTCATACACTGGACAAACAAAAAATGAGTGTTGTAGAGATTCTAAGGCAAGGCAGTTACAAATAGTACATACTTCATTGGTTTTTATTGTGTATGCATTGTTATTAACATACATGTAAATTATATTACTATTGTGAGTGCGTATCTGTGAAATTAAGCGTTTAATGTGTAAAGTTATGGAGAGATCTAAGTGATTTGTACAATAGAAAGGATGTTTGCCTTGTAGAATTTGCTTATACATTGGGCAGTATGTACTTAAAAGTATTTTGTTCCAATCTTTTATATAACTATGTTGCTCAAATTTCTCTAAAATAGTGCTGATTGTGTCCGAGTCAAAAGTATCAATATCAAGTTCCGAGGCTCCGATTTTATGTAGGATGTCATTTAATTGGCTGATCCAGTTATATTTCGATACTATTTTATTCTGCTGGTTTAGTTGACACATTCTCTTTAGTGCAATCTTGGGAAATCTATTTGAAGGTAACTTTTTAATCTTTAATAAATATTCTAGAGCTTGTTTTATAATAAAATACCCAATTTTCACCAATTTTATTTCAGCTCTCAATATGTAACTGGGCGTAGTTTTCTGTAAATAGAGAAAATTTTTCCAGAAGTGATTTTGAATTATTTCTCCTTCATTTATATACCGAAGTCCCCATATTCCACTGGCGTACGAGTAGGTTGGAACTACGATACTGTAGTATAGGGCCTTAACACTTTTAATATCGGTCATGTGTGAAGATTTAATTACATTCAGAATTGCGTTTTGTGTTATTTCAGCTTTCTTTATCGGCGATTTTAAATTTTCTGAAAATGTATCATTAAATGAGAATATCACTCCTAAATAATTATAGTTATTCACTTGCTCAATTAGTTTGTTTTTGTACCAAAATTTAGGTTTATGTCCGATATTAGCACTTCTCCTGAATATAACTACCTTTGTTTTATTCACATTAACTACCAGTTTGTTACTATCGCTATAATCCGCTAGAATTTTCATAGATTTGTTCAGCTGAATTTCTGAGTCTGCCAGTACAACAAAATCATCGGCATACCCCAAAGCATATATATGTCAGTGCTTTGATCTAGAGAGACACCTCTAGCGCCTTGTTGCTTGAAGTAGCTGTCTATGTCTGATACATATAATGCAAACAATAGTGGGCTTAACGAGTCGCCTTGAAGGATTCATTTGGTGATCTTGATTTTGTTTGAGACACAGCCTTTCTGATCAATCGTAAGTGTAGCCATGGAGTACATTTCTTTTATAATTCTAATCATCTTTCCGCTGACACCATTTGAGTAAAGTTTTTGCCAAAGTTTCTCGAATTTAATATTATCAAAAGCTTTTTTGAAGTCAACAAAAAGTGCAAAAACCTTTCTCCCAGATAGTCGCAGGTGATTACCTATTACAGAGTACAGAACAAATATATTATCTTCTGTGCTTCTTTGCTTGCGGAAGCCAGCCTGACATTCTGGTAGTACATCAATCGATTCAATATATGTTTGTAACCTCTGATTTATTAAATGTGTAAATAGTTTAGTTTTATGATTGAGTAAAGCAATGCCCCGAAAATTTAGTGGATCATTTTCAGGACCTTAAAGATGTGGCCCATCAACATGTATGACTCTGCAAAAATTCAAATCTGTAATTTTTAAAACAGCGAAAATATGGGGGTGTCTTCATCTCAACTGCGACACACTGTATAAGTAGGTAGTATAGAAAAACTAAAAAAGACGCTTTATAGGTAATTGAAGTAAAAAGTAAAAAATTATTGTTAATATAATAGACTATAAGCCCATGGGGAAAAAAGTGTCGCGATTTGAAACAGCAGCAAACCCATTCAGAACGATAGTTTATCACGCCACCATCGGTTCCAGCGCTATGACGTTCATTTTCTCTTGTGCAGAAAAGCGCAGTGTAAAACTGAAAATTTTATTTCTCGCCCCCTGGAAATGTTATATGAAACTGTACGCCGTTTGTTACATTTGATAGTAAAGCCATAGGAGATCAGTCGAGACTCTATGCCGTTCAAAAATAATCGTGAGGAAATTCTAGGAAAATTTTTGAAAACTCATTTTTTACCCCCTGAAACCGTGATATCAAGTAAGAGACATCTTAAACACCCATGGAATAATATAAATCAATGACTTATGATCAAATTAAAATTTACTTGAGTGGCTGTATGCGTACTGCCCTCAAAATGTTTACCGCCCAGTGCTATTGTACTAAAAACCTGTTGAATCAGATGTAAGATCAGTCCTCACCAAAAACATTTTTTTTACTAATTATTTTTGCATCCACTCGGAACACTTTAAATAATAAATTTAAGTCTAAAAATATAGTTTCGCCGCTCGAAGCAAGCGCATACATGTTCACAGTCTTTTGTGTGTTCCAGAATCGTTTGGGACATTCCAGTAAGCGCGAACGTAGTGCCAGACACAAATCTCCGGGACGTCAAGATAGCACGGACTACGCCGCCGATCTCAGCAGTGAACATAGCACTCCGAGTACACAAAGTCCTAGACATAGGATATATAAAACAGGTAAATATACACCTAGATAGTAGATCATTTTTTAATATTATGTGAATTGTTTCTTAATGTTTCGGTGAATGTACAAGGATTTCGAAACAAAATAATAACTGTTTATCTTCTTTCTGACAAAAACAAATCAAAATTTGTATAGAATTTGTCACATTGAAAACATTTAATAGATTTAAAACGAGATAAACAGTTACTCTTAAATTTTATAATGAAACCCAAATCTAAACGGCTTTGATTTACTTTTGACAGCATTCGAACATAGATATCAGTTCTTTTTCTAGGTAATAAGGCAAACAGTATAGCCATTTTTTAAAGCATATACCCTATATTTGTTGATAAAGTTCAATACAATATTAAAAATAATCATCCGAGTATATAAATCGTATCCACAAAAAGTTCAGGTTTGTATAACACGACAGCACTTCGATGTTTATTTTATTATAGTTGTCACTATCCTGGAGAAAATAAAAAAAGGTATATAGGTAGAAACAGTTAAACTGGAAAATTATAAAATTACTAATCAACTTTTAATAAAATAAATGATGATAGAAACTTTAATTTCTGGAACAATTTTTGTCGATTTGTATAAATTTTGGATACTATGGAATTTTATATTTATAAGACAAATAATAAATTCCATACAAAGTAAGAGCAGATAGACCAGCTAATATTATTTTTAAGAAAAATACCTTTAACTTCTTATTAATAAGTTTTGACGACCTTTCTGTTGGATCATCTATAGCTTTTCTTTTCATGCAGTCTATCAAGATCTAAAGAGACAAAAATAAATAACCTTGAAGGTGACAGCTAACACTGGCATACAATGAGAATAATGATAAATGCTTGCAGCTTCACTCCAATCAGACTGAGAAATAGTATATTATACAGTGCTATTAGTCCCCCCCTCGTATCTTTTGAACGGCTACACTTACATTAATAAAATATTTGGAGGGTGAAAATAAAGTATTGTCAACTTCTCTACGAATGGTAACAGGTGACGTAATAGTAATAGATGACGTCACAGTGCCACTCTGGCCAATAATTTTAAATAGGACCTTATGGCAAGTGATATCTCGTTTGAAAGGCATTGACATTGGCTACATAGCCATATCAATTTTGTTTGGGTTTAAACTAATTTTGACGGATAAATGAAATAAATACCAAAATTATTATTTCACATTTAAATATTGAAGATTTTTCAGTCCGCCTCTGGTAAGTTGTCAAAAAAATTGACGTTTTCAATTTAATAGTATTTGTTGCTTTGCAAAGTTTTTCTAAATAGCTTAAATATTTAATTTTATTATTGTTTAACTAGACGTTTAAGAGTTTACATAGGCAAAATGGTACGTACTAAAGCCGACAAAGTAGCAGCTATTGGTGAATCTAGAAAGAATCTCCATGAAGCGGAACGTTTATTTAATGAGAGATACCCGGATCGCCCTATCACAAGAACTTATTTGAGGGAGCTTCTTCAAAAGTTTGAATCAACAGGTAGTGTTCAAGATGCCAAACGATCTGGTCGACCAACATTTAGTGATGATAAATTGATATAATTGCTGAAATGGCAGTAAACCCAACTTTCTCTTCAACTAAAGTTGCGTCTATCTGTGAAGTAAGAGTGTGTTGGCTAAAAATAAATTTCATCCATACAAGTTAAAAATGGCGCACCACCTTTCGGATGACGACCCCGACAGAAGACTCGAATTCTGTGAATGTATGACAAATAAAATTAGTCAAAACCCACCTTACACAAAAACAATTTGTTCTAGTGACGAAAGTACTTTTTGCCTCAATGGAAATGTGAATACACGAAATGTAAGGCATTGGAGTGACACAAATCCTTACACCTTTCGTGAACAACATACCCAATTTCCAGAAAAAGTCAATATTTGGGCAGGTATTTTGGGAAACCACATAGTTGGTCCTGTTTTCCTTAATTCAAATTTAAGCGGTGAAGTGTATCTGGAGATGTTACAAAATGCAATTGAGCCGTTAATTCTTGAAATTTTGGAAGATAATCCAGACGAATTCGGCCATCTGGAAATAACATTTCAACAAGATGATGCTCCTGCACATTATTATGGTGCAGTAAGACGTTACCTGGATGAAGAATATCGAGTTAGATGGATCGGCCGGCGAGGTCCTATAGAATGGACACCTCGGTCACCAGATCTGACACCATTAGATTATTTTCTATGGGGGTACTTGAAATCCAAGGTTTATACTACGACACCAGATAGCATTGGCGTTTTGAAAGAAATGATTATGGAAGAATGCAATGCAATTTCAGCTGACACATTCGAACGAGTACGACAAGAGTTTACTAATAGGATGTATTACTGTCAGGAAGTAGACGGAGCACATTTCGAACACTTGCTATAAGAATCCATTGTTGATATTTGATTAATTAAATTTATAGTATATTAAGTATCAAGAACGGTAAGGGTTGTTTACCGGTCGACATAAATGTTTGGAGGCTGCGCGTAGCGAAGTCTCCAATTTTGCTGGAGACTGGTATTACCCTTGACGTTCGAAATGCTTACCATTTTTTGCGCGATCGTATTGAAATATTCAAATTTTGAATAAAATAATTTGAATTTCTTCGAAATGAACGGAATGTCAAAAGTGACATTTATACTTCTCGATCAGTTTAAAATATAATTTGCATTTTGGTGAAATTGTTTTCATGATATTTATCACTTTTTATATTGTTCTGTTCGATTCTGTTCATTAAAAAATATCAATCTTCTTATATTTTTCGTTTCTTTTGTGTAATGAATGAAGTAATATATTATTCAGGACCACTTAAATGTATGTAGGGCTAAGACGTAGTTTACTTACCGACGTCTGAACGGTAAGTAAACCACTTACCGACGTGTTAGACTTAGAAACCAGTAAACACAACCTACCGACCTGTCAACTGATGCTGTAAATAAACAAAAAAGATCTATCGCGCAAAAAAAAAAATTTCAATAATTTTGGTACTTATTTAATTTATCCGTCAAAATTAGTTTAAACCCAAACAAAATTAATATGGCTATGTAGCCAATGCCAATGAATTCCAAACAAGATATCACTTGCCATAGGGTCCCATTTAAAATTATTGGCCAGAGTGCCATCTATTACTATTACGTCACCTGTTACCATTCGTAGAGAAGTTGACAATACTTTATTTTCACCCACCAAATTTTATTAATGTAAGTGTAGCCGTTCAAAAGATACGAGGGAGGGAGGGGACTTTTGAATAGCACTGTACATCTAGGTGAAGACTATTATTATTGACCGAGCGGAATAAGGTGCGAGGCTTATAAATGTATTCAATATCGTGGCGTATATATACAATTTTTTCCATTACTATCAAAGACGAAAATAAAAAATAAAAAATTATCTTATAAAAATTAAGTAGCACATGAATGTAAATTCGATTGTCCACTAATAAAACAGAAATCAAGTAGTCTGATGCAGATTGACATTTCCACTAGTAAAACTTATCTTGAAACAACGTTTGTAATTATTGTGTTTGCGAACTACTACCCTGATATGCGCAATTCGTATAATATCTACACAAGTATTTGTTTAAAGAAGTTAAGGCACCGGTAAATAATCGGTATGCTGTGGGTTAAGGTTAGCTACCAGTTTCTATCAACAGAGGATTTCCAAATTCCACTGGTAATAATGTTAAAGGTAAACATTTCTCCATTCATGTATTTCTGCAATCAACGTAAAATAAATATCATATTTCAATGTCAAAATAGGTATATATTTTCGCTCCTCACCTAGCCCCCATAGATGATTATGGACGCACTCCTTAATTAAGTTATCAGTCATTTTTGGTTGATCGCGAATTTAAAACATGGCATTTTTATTCAAATAATTTTATCTTGATATTTCAAGCATCAAATATGTTGAAGATCATTCAAGACCTCCTAAGGTTCCATTATGAAAAAAAAAGAGGATAAAAGACTATTTTTTTAAAAATATGAACAAATTAATGAAATAATTTCAAAATCTTGTGGAAAAAACTTTGACCGCTTTTCTAAATATTTTTGTTAAGTACGAACGAGCTGCAAGTCACATGGTCTTCCCATTACGATGAACTTCGAATCATCGGAAAATGTCAATTTTTTGCCGAGTTACGGAACAATTCGTCTGCCCGCTTACAAGTTAGTGCATAGACAGCAGAATTCCTGCAGGCAGAGCAGCAGCTGAAATGAGGAGACTTTTAGGTCTCATTATCTCGATAACTATCGAATTTTCGAGAAAATTTATGGAGACCATTTTTGTAGATAATAAAACGATCTTCATTCTTTATCTAAAGAAAAATTCTCCAATTCGCATATTGAGCCAGATATTAGCGGGAAGTTTTCCAGGGTTTAGGGGGCCATTTTCCCCCCCTTTGGTAAACTCAATCGCGTTCAGTTTTTTCTCGTTTAAAAACACCTGCCGTGACCTACAAATTGAGCCCAAAGTGAAGTCTTCAGGAACTTTTCAGAAGCTTTGTCCCTGCATTTACTGGACTAAATAGTAAAAAATTGAGAAATTCAACTTCTCAGTTGGCTACGAGACTCAATCATTGTCAACTTCACAGCTAGTAGTGGGAAAAAGTATTTTAGCATAAAGTTGTGTTTTATCAAAAGTATTATATAGTTATTTTTGCATCAGTAGCTATATTTGACAAAATACACGTGAAAAAGATCATTTATAAAAATAATTTTAACATACAAGCAAATCTTATTTAATTTGGGTTTGTAAAGACCATAAGAAAGAGGCCCACTTAATCTAATTTGGGTCTGTTAAAGACCATAATAGGCGTACATGTGATCGTAAGACATATGAAGATTAATTTATAAAAGATGGCTTTCGCAGATTCGTTTTTTTTTTCGCTTCTTGTCTGCTGGTGTATTCTTTGGTGTAAACTACAATATTATAACTGCTATTTTGCATCTGACATGGTGGTTTCTAATCCTCACTACATCGTGAGGACTTGTAAGGGCGCCGCCCGTTTGGCGCGTTATATTAATTAGTTAATTAGTTGGAGCCATACAGAGTAAGCAATGTGTGTGGAAACCTACATCCTTAATGAATTCTGGAACAAGTCTTTGAGCCGCTTTAGAGGTAAATAAACTTTAAAAACTAATCAAGTACATATTCATTTTTAAGTGAAATAGAACATTTGATAGATCTGTGATATTTGAAACTTTGAATACCTGATGGAAATATTTATTTGAAGGTGGGCGTTTTGTTTGGGATTCTTGTTCGAGTATATTTTGGAGACAATACAAGTCAGATTATAGACATTTATTTGAAAAATGCAGTGCTGAAACACTGATAACAACATTTCCATGAAAAATTGCCCCTGCAAAGGGCAATTCAACCTCATTGCTGTGAAAGTAGCAAGAATATTAACTTTTTTGATATGTTTTCGAAGTAGCTAAATACGAATCTCAAATTATATTTTATTACATACAATTTATATTTTTGTGTAATATAATATATCTATAATAAATAGTTTTTCCGTCGACCGTGTATTAACATAGCTATTAACGTTCTCAAAATTAGACAAAATCATACATTAATGACCCCCATTAATGCATGATTTACCTACATTAATCAACGATTTTCTGCAGGCAACCCAACGCACATCTTACACATTATATTTATATTGACAGTTATCTGTGGTGTAGGCAACCAAACATACAATAACGTCTTCAAAAAATGAATCCATTATAGAATACTTTTAGTTTTCGACTTGACATATCGTTTTTATTTTATTATTCTAGAAAATTAAAATAATACTATTAGTGTTGAAACAATAAAACATTCAAAATATAATGTGAGAAAAACGAAAACAGTGGCATTTGAACTGGCGACCTTCTCTGTGACATTTTAATGTCATTATTTACTTTTGACAGTACTTACCTATGAACCAATATTTTTCTACGACCGTGCATTTTAACCCACTTTCCCGCACGCATTTTACTTTTGAAAGTGTCACTGCGGGAAAGCGGGAAAGTAAAATTATACAAATTTTGACCTTATTAGATAGCTTTTTACTTCGAAAGTTATAACTATTGTTACAACAGGTAAATAAATATTTACGAAATAGTCCATCAAATTTTCTAGCTTTTTAATGTTGCATTTTTGATTTTTTGAAAATATAAATTAATGAAGATATTTTGATAGAACCCTGTACATTCTTTGAAGTAGTGTCACAAATATCAAACCACCCGGATTTGATATAAGAAAAATATGTCAAATAAAATTCTTTCATCTACAAATGACTTAAAACCGTTGCCGTCACCTTCATCGTCATCTTTATGTGACCTGCAACCGATGCCATCCTCATCGACGTACCACTTAACACCTAATAGCTCCACTGGACCGGTAATTTTAAGTAATTCACAGAATGCAACAGAAATTGTGTTTTTAATATTAATATTTATAATAATCAATAGTTTTTGGTTAAAGTTTTGAATGTATGTATGTTGAAATAAAATAACTTTTGAAAAATGGGTTGGTTTACTTTTTTGTATATACGGTCGTAAAAAAATAATGTTCCTAAGTCATGCGTGAAGTGTCTTTCCCGCCCTTGACCGCTTGCCCGAACTCAACTGCAGACGCGTGCGGGAAAGTATCACTTTCCGCACTTGTTAGGAAAATAACTATTTCAGTTTTTAAATATTGAGAAAAACGAATACAATTGATACAGTCGAGTCAGTCGACGGAAAAGCTTTGTAACTAACACGAGTATTAAAAGGCAATTAACAATCTCGAGCATTGTTAATGGCCCACATTAATACACTTGTTAAATATCTGTTAAAAAATTGATTCTTTATTTATTCTCAATTCCCATGAAATATGAATGTTTTTGCTTATTTTGTACTTCCACTGTCTAGATCAGTATTCATGTTCCATCGTTCTGTAACTAAATGACAAAAATAAATACGGATACTAAAACAATCGAGTATTGGAAGTCCTCGATTAACAATATGGTGGTGAAGAATTGGTCAATAGACCTATCACCCAACCTTTTGTTTGCCATCTTTTTCCGATAAAGTGTATAACTGAGTTGTTTTCTTGTTATACAGGGTGATCATTCGAATTCCGACACATTTTATGAGCCCATAACTTGGAAACCGATTAAGATATCGAGAGGCGGTTTTGACTGAACGGCTTCAGAAATTAAGAAATTGTTTTTCACGCTGTTGCCAATTTTGTATTTTTTCCCTAGACTACAGAAATAAACTTGGGTTTTTTGGAGATCAATAACTTAGACATTTTAAATGAAGCACCCTGTATGTTTTTCAACCGTCGGATAGGCTGAAGCTTCTACTTTTCGAAAATATATGGTTTTATAGCAATTTAAGGTGTTCTTAAGGAGCAGATTATCTTTAAAAGATAGACTGCAATTCGTTGACTACAGTATAATTCCGTACATTTTTGTCAGCGCATAACTTCTGAACTAGTCATGACATCGAGAAGCTAAACGGCTTCTGGAATTAAAATTTTTTTTCACGCTGTTGACAATTTAGTATTTTTTCCCTCGACTCCAGAAAAAAACTTGGGTTTTTTGGACATCATTATATGGAGATTGACACTGTTAACCAGACGATCACCAAGTTTGCCAAGGGTCATGAACAACGACTCCTAGAACATGTGAATGTTGAGGCCATCCAGCTCCCCGACAACACCAACCAGACAAGAAGACTCAAGAGGACAAAGCCCTTTGAGTTAGTTTAGTAGATAAGTTAGTGTCAGTGTAAAGCAGAGTACAGTGCAGTGCTTACACACTAGTGTTAGTGTCGTCTATTTGTATTAGAGTCTAAGGAACTACTGTTGAGTAAGACCTTCAGTATTAGGATTGAAATTAGTGAAATAAGTTAGATTAAAATTGCTCATTGATCGTTACCGATCAGATTGTAATACAAAAAAAAATAAAAAAAAATAAATAAATTATATGGATTAAGTTATTGTTGTTGAAAACAGGTCAAACAGAACAATTTATTAAAAACAAAATACAAAAAATAAGTACAAAATTATATGTAGGAATTTGCTCAAATAACCTACATGAATTCTTTAATACAAAAGTTGTAGAATATGCCCACCATTCATGTCAATACATTTATGCAAGCGTAGTTGAATATTTAAAAAAGAATCTCTCAACATTTGTGGTTGAATATTTTCTATTACGTTACTTATGTTTTCTTATGTTTGGCTTCTCGATGTCATGATTAGTTCAGAAGTTATGCGCTGACAAGAATGTACGGAATTACTGTAATCAACGAATTGCAGTCTATCTTTTAAAGGTAATCTGCTCCTTAAAAACACCTTGAATTGCTATAAAACCATATATTTTTTAAAAGTAGAAGCTCAAGCCTATCCGACGGTACAAAAACATACAGGGTGTTCCATTTAAAATGTCTGAGTTATTGATCTCCAAAAAACCCAAGTTTTTTCCTGGAGACTAGGGAAAAAATACAAAATTGGCAACAGCGTGAAAAAAATTTCCTAATTCCTGAAGCCGTTCAGTCAAAACCGCCTCTCGATATCTTAATCGGTTTCCAAGTTATGGGCTCATAAAATGTGTCGGAATTCAAATGATCACCCTGTATGGTGAACAATATAGTATATTAAAGTATAAGTGGATATTGCTCTATTCCGAGCACTCCGGCTTCGCCGTCGTGCTCGAAAAATCGCGCGTGTTTCAAAGACCAGTTATCCACGAATACTTTACGCTATTTTTTTTATCGGTGCACTTTGAAATTATAAATACTGGTCTATAACTACTACAACAACAAGAAATGGAAATCATAGATGGAAATAAGAACTAAATGTCAAATAGTTGAATTCGTGATGTATATGATGTATACCTTGCGTTGTCATGGAAATGAGAAAAACATGAACTAATTTGTATTTTGATGGAAGTTCAACCTTATTGAGTTCTGTGAATGTCAATAGTATTAATTTAAATACCATTTCCTTAGATTTGAAAAATTGGAATATTAATATTTCAAACAATACCAACGGCACTTTCCATTTTAATTTATAGATTTGACATTGTTAAATATAGTTCGAATAAAAATTTTGACGTTACAAACTACTCCTGTCAGATCAATAATAAAAAAATTGTCATTTAGGGCCGGTTTTACAAGAGAGATTTATACTAGGTATAGTTATTCTGGGTATAAAGTTATACCAGAATTTATACCTAGTTTAAAACTGGTTGGTTTTACGATGCTTTTTTACACCGGTATAGCAATTCTTGGAGTAAGAATTGCTATAACGGTGTAAAAAAGCATCGTAAAACCAACTAATTTTATTCTAGATACATTTTGGTATAACTTTATACCCAGTATAACTATACCTAGTATAAATCTCTCTTGTAAAACCGGCCCTTAGACATGATTCAGACCATAGATTTAGACTTCGTTTCTCGAGTTGCTGATGTTGCCACGGTAACTTTAAAACACGCGCGTTTTTTAAAGTTCGATTTAAACACGCCGAGGCGTGCTTGAAATAGGTAAAATGGTTCACCAAAAAAAAAGAATTTATTATTATTATTATTATATTACAGTTAATAATCTATTTAATTATCATTATAGTTATAAATGGGTTCAATCACTATTACCAACCAGTTCCATTGCTATAATTGAAGGATTCAATTGTGGAGAGTTTGGAATTATTAGTAAGCTGTACTTTGTTAAGCCTTACATTTAAGCTTAACTGGTGCAATCATTTAAGTCGATCATCTTTATTGGTTCTGATAGTTGTCATCAATAACAATATCTAGTGGTTTTGCGGTAGGTAATACATTTTAACGTTTTCATGGTAAAGTCGCATTATGATTTGAAAGGTTAAGTTTTACAATAACATACATTTAATTGTGTATAATGGAATTTACATGTACCTACATAATATAATACTACTAGTTTTATTAATCGATGACTTGTTCAATCCAGTTGAATATTTTCAATGTGACAGTCATAAAAATACTTCCGGGAAAGTATCTAAATTCAGTTTTGTTTGAAAATATACTGTTTAATGGTCTATTTAAGTGAATGAGGTGATAGTTTTGAATAAACAAATAAACTGAGTTCGGTTGAACGGTGTTGGATTTTAGCTACACTTTATATGGGTAAGATTATGTTTATATTTCACTTAAAATGGGTTTTTTTTTCTTAAATATTAAGGTTGCTTTAATAATATTTTATAATTATCTCGAAACTTCGGTCTGATTAAAGTGTCTTTCAAATTTCAGTGAATATTTTGAGCTTGGAAATTTAAAAGTTATTTCTATGTATTCTTTTAACTTTTTCAAAAAATATCAAATTACTTTTTGTACTTTGTTCTAAAGCGTATAAAATGTCAGCCATTATAAAATAGTCCATTAACAACTTGTTTAGGTATTAATTAAATAGTCATTTCAAGTGAAATTGAATTATAAAGTTTTCATATTATGTGTTCCTATACAGGATGGCGCCTATTTGAGGATAATAGTCAATTAGACGAAGAGTTGAGATAGAAATGTCGGTCGCAATCGAGTGAATTGACTTTTTAGACGCATTTTGCATAAAACCTTTTTGGTACCTAATCGTTGTGGAGAACCTAAATATTTTACAGCTTTCTGCTCGTACTGCTAATATGCAGAGACGTCCTGCCATGCAAATATGAAAATAGTAATCTATGGACCAATATATAAAACACACTTATATGATTTGTTTTCTTGGGTTTGGTTATTTATAAATATATACATGCCTTTAGTATGCCTTGGCTTCGATTTATCCACTTTTTCTTTCTCCCTTCTTCTACTCATTCAATGTGTCGCTTTGCTAGTTCTGTACTCCTACTTTCTTGAAATCATCTTTCACTGTATCCAGCCATTTTTTTCTAGGTCTGTTCCTGCTGCTTTTGCTACCTGTTCCACGCATTAAAACTCTCTTAACCCATTTGTCTTCCGATATTCTGCTAGTATAACCCAACCATCTGGCTGAGACTTGTGAAGTTCTCACCAGCCTGCAGAGTTTTGGGTATACCCAGCTTCTTCATAGCTTCGTATAATTAAATTCTTACAATTGAATCATAGGTTTGCTTATAGTCTAAAAACAATATAGCAAGTTTAAGTTTTGTTCATTGTCGAGTTAATTTTATGGCAATCGAAAGCTCGTTCCCTTTTACAACCAAGCAACGTGCTTCAGAAATTTGTTATATAAAATTATGAGGCATTTGTCAATGCCCGAGGGTTCTGTACTATAGAAGATCTATTACCACTCATAATATTCATGATCTTGTTGTGGTGTTTTTGATCGAGATTTAAGTATGGTTCTATAGAATTTTGATTGCTATGACCAGTAATTTTCAGAAATTGTCTCTCTCTAAGAGCAGTTGATCTATTAGAGCGATTTTTTATCTGTATGTACTTACATTCAAGCCAATTACCTTAGCTGCAGACTTAGACAATCCATTATCTTAATTTTTCAACAGATATGTATAAGTACATTATTGTACCGGTCAGTTTCATTTCTCCCATGTCGATTTGGTTTTAAGATCAGTCGTGGTGAGGTGATATTAACGCCTCGCTTTGATTCAACGAATTTTAATATTTGGTATATGTTAAAAAGACAAATGCACAATTTTAACATCTATTAGTGTAGTTACGGACCTGCAGGGAAATTTTCGATAGCTAGCGGGAAATTTTCTGATTCTAAGGCAATTTTCGCATAAAAATTCCCGCATTATATGAGATTTTTAATATATGAGGGAAATATTCAAAGGTAATACCACGAGTGCTTCAAATTTTATCGATAATTTTTTCTTTTCCACGAAAACTTGTTCATTTGGCAAAAATATGAAAACAAACCGATTGATAAAATCACGAGTCCGTCAGGACGAGGAATTTTATCTAAATTCGGTTTGTTTGAATGTTTTTGCCTCAAATAAACAAGTTTGAGTGATGAAAATAAAAAATTATGTGATAAAGTTTGGAGAACGAGTTGTATTTGGGAAGATTTTTTTTTCATCAATTTTGGAGTGGAATTTTGTATTAAATGTTCAACATTCTCTTGGGTGATGGCCCTTAATCGGTTTGTGTTCATTTTTCAATAAATTTCGAAGCACTTTTAGTTGTCAATAATGACAAATTCAAAGTAAAATGTTGACGTTGACGTTTCAATGTAAAACAAGGTATTATCGATGAGAAAGCAGAATTATCGAAGGTAATACCACGAGTGCTTCAAATTTTATCGATAATTTTTCTCTTTTCCACGAAAACATTTATTTGGCAAAAATATGAAAACAAACCGATTGATAAAATCACGAGTCCGTTAGGACGAGGGATTTTATCTAAATTCGGATTGTTTGAATGTTTTTGCCTCAAATAAACAAGTTTGAGTGATGAAAATAAAAAATTATGTGATAAAATTTGAAGAACGAGTTGTATTTGAGAATTTTTTTTTTAACAATTCAATTCATATTTCAGTAAACTTCGAAGCACTTCTAGATGTCAATGATGACAAATTCAAAGTAAAATTTTGACGTTTCAATGTAAACAAAGTATTATCGATGAGGAAGCAGAATTATCAGTATAATATCGAATGATTGGCTAGAATAATGTATTGCTATTGGTTAAAACCACCAAAATGTCAGCTTTTGACAATAAAAAAGAATCAGTGTAATGTTGAGATGATTGAGTGAGTGAAATTGTTTCATATGACACAAAATGACAAAATTTGAATAGATTGTTTCGTTGATATTTTCGAATTTAATTCTTCTGTTCCTGTATTATTAGAAATCATAGTATTTCTGATATATTGCAATAATGAAAATATTTTTGTCGGATAAGCTAATGGCTAGAATTACATTTATAAAGATTTGGAATGAGCAAATGTAACTAAATGCAGAGGGCAGATTCTGACTTCCTTTAAAAAAGCGGTCTGAATTTGATTGACTTGGATTCACTTTATAGGAGAATATAAATGCATCCCACTACTTTTAATTAATAATTTTTAAATTAATCATGTTTCACAACAAAAACATGCAATTAAATAGATAGAAAATAAAAATAATTACGGTATTGCTCATTATTTTGAATAGATATTTATTTTGGATGATTCATCCACTATGAGTGTTTTTCCAATAGGTTAATGTAAAAAAAGAATTGGTTTTTATTTCAAGGTATCAGATTTGATTGACTGGAATTCTACATATTGCAATATTTTTGTGGGGTAGAAAGATATATTTTTAAGCTTGAAGAATGCTTTGAAGCTCGCCTGTGTGGACGCTACACACTGAAAGTAGAGTTCATTGTAATTGTTGCTGCTTTGAATATTAATACCCAGATATTTTGTGAAAATATTTAAGTCTACTTCAATAATTTCTACGTCTTCCGGAATGAAGCTAACTAACTGTTAACCGTGTGTCATACATGTTTATAATTAATAAAATAAGAGTAAAAATGTTCTATAAGTTTCTAGATGGACCTTATCACTTCTAGTTGTCCTTAATTTTATAAGGTGCGACATTAAACTTTCTTCCTCTTTGTCTTATTTTTATTAACTGGTGATGAAATAAATCTCGCGTCGCCAGTTGCATTAGTAATTCCTGGAAGATTGGAGAGACCTGAAAAACACTAATTTCCGGTTGCGTGACGTACTAGCTATTCATACGACTAGTTGCAAAATGAACGTGTTTTTGCACTTGATGTGAGGATTGGTCAAACACATCGTGTGCAAAAAACACGGCGTTTTGCATCGTGTTTATATACAAGATTTGTGTAGGTAATTCAGTTGACTAAAATAAAAAAAGAAAATTCTCATTACATTTCATTGAAATTTTAAGTACTATCAAAGCCATGCTTGTTTGTTTCTATGGAGATAACCATTACAACAATGATCAAAACCTCAAATGTTAAGACATATTTGTCAAAATAACCGCATTTATTTGTTAATTCTGTCCATTCTGTATTTAAAAATGAGCGAATCTGAAGAGTCCCTACCTTCAGACGTTGAAGAAGTTGCAAAAGCTGTTGTAGCAAATTTGCTGCCAAGTAAGTCAAAAGCAGTATATGAAACAGCTTACTCTAACTTCCAAAAGTGGTGCAAAGTGAAGAAGATAAATACTGAAAAAACGGTATTAGAAAAGGTTCTTCTTGCTTATTTTTCATACAAAGCCAAAATATTCCAACCGTCGACGATGTGGAGTCACTATTCGATGTTACGAACAACAATATATGTTAATAAAAATGTGGATATCAGTAAGTTTACAAATTTGATTGCTTTTTTGAAAAAAAAATGCGGAAGGATATCGGCCAAAAAAATCAAAAACATTCAGTAAGGAAGATTTCAGTAGATTTTTAATAGAAACTGATGATCACATTTATTTAGGTTTGAAAGTAATTTTTATAGTTGGGATAGCAAGAGGTTGCCGAAGAAATGAATTACTAAATATGCGGACCAAGGATTAGAGACTGCGGTTCTTTTATTAAAATAAGCATTCCAGATACGAAGACAAAGATTGAGAGAATTTTTACAATAACCGAAGGTGATGTTGATGGAATTAATCTGATTGCATTAGTCCGAAAATACATTCAAATGCGTCCAAACCATGTAAAATATAATCGTTTTTTCCTCGGATATCGAGACGGAAAATGCAATATTCAACCTGTTGGCATCAACACATTTTCTGACACCCCCAAAAAAATAGCAACATTCCTTGGCTTGCAAAATCCTAAATTATACACTAGCCATGCATTTCGCAGATCGTCTGCAACGTTACTGTCAGATGCTGATGCTGATATACAAACGTTGAAAAGGCATGGTGGATGGAAGTCCAACGCTGTTGCTGAAAATTATATTGACAAATCTATCAATAATAAAAGAAAAACAGCTGTGAAGATACTTGGGCAAAATACATTTACAAATATCGACAATATCGCAGCTCCGAAACAAAGTACATCGACAAGCATAACAATGAATTCAAACGTGGCTGAGTTTTTTCACAATGATATATCATCTGGGGTTTCATCTATGTCTACAAGTAATGAACAAAAGGCAGCAGTATTCCGTGGCAATACGTTTCAAAACTGTACGTTTAATATTTATAATAAATTACAGTGATTTCTCAATAAAAATATTATAATATGTAGTTGTCTAATTCATTTCATAATAAAACTAGGTATTCTTAGTAAAAATAAATGGATTTGTTGTCCCATTTTGTCACTGAGTGACAAAATGAACCACGTTTTGCAACTAAAATGTGTGTCAAAATGATGAAATTTCGTAAGTGAATTGCAAAAAATATTTTTTCTACGACCATGCGTTTTAACCCACTTTCCCGCACGCACGGTATGCATTTTAGTTTTGAAAGTGTCACTTTCCCGCACTAGTGCAGGAAAGTAGAATTATGCAAATTTTGACCTTATTAGATAGTTTTTTACTTCGGAAGTTATAGCTATTGTTACAATAGGTAAATAAATATTCACGAAATAGTCCATCAAATAAAATCTACATCTTTTCTAGCTTTTTGTTGCATTTTTAATTTTTTGAAAATATGAAACCATAACGATATTTTGATATAACCCTGTACATTCTTTGAAGTAGTGTCACAAATATCAAACCACCCGAATTTGATATAAGAAAAATATATCAAATAAAACTCTTTCATCTACAAATGACT
Source organism: Galerucella tenella (assembly GCA_910591685.1). Taxonomy (NCBI): domain Eukaryota; kingdom Metazoa; phylum Arthropoda; class Insecta; order Coleoptera; family Chrysomelidae; genus Galerucella; species Galerucella tenella. Next base: position 1,140 of record CAJUYH010005570.1, on the reverse strand, counting down.
TAAAACCGTTGCCGTCACCTTCATCGTCATCTTTATGTGACCTGCAACCGATGACATCCTCATCGACGTCATCTAATTACCAGTTAACACCAAATAACTCCACTGGACCGATAATTTTAAGTAAATTACAGAATGCAACAAATTGTGTTTCTAATATTAATATTCGTATTGATATTAATAATAATTAATAGTTTTTGGAGTTTTGTATGTGTATGTTGAAATAAAATAGCTTTTAAATATTTTCTGTAAGTTCCTTGTGGCATTACTTATTATTTTGGGAACCAAACCACAATAATGTTTTTTATTTTTCATTTCGACGTTTCGGTAGCGTTCCAGCTACCGTTGTCAAGATTAACTAGCAATAAAAAATAAAAAACATTATTGTGGTTTGATTCCCAAAAAATAAGAAAAAAGAAAATAGCTTTTGAGAATTGGGTTGGTATACTTTTTGTATATACGGTCGTAGAAAAAATAATGTTCCTAACTCATGCGTAAAGTGTCTTTCCCGCCCTTGACCGCTTGCCCGAACTCCGCTCCGCGTCGTTCGGGTCAACTGCAGTCGCGTGCGGGAAAGTATCACTTTCCGCACTTGTTAGGAAAATAACTATTTTTCATTGTGTAACCAGTTACGTAAAATGTGCCATTTGATCAATTTTTAAAAATGTCACTTTTTATGTCAAAATCAGATAGGTACAAACCTTTTTTTTTAATTTTCAGGCAAATAAATCACAATCAACCATTTTGTTATTACATCCCAAGTTTTTTTGTACAGATGAATAAACTATGTTCGTAAAATTGCCAAAATTTTTCCGAAAATTACGACTGAGTGATTTTTCGACCTCAAATCACATTATCATAAAAAAGGAGTTAAAAAAGATAGACTAGTGCAATTAGTTTTTTTTTCGAAAAAATTAGTAACAGCCAGGGACCCTTAAAAAAGTATACTTTGGGGTATAACTAACACAGGAAAAATAATTTAAACAAAGTTTGAGTGGAAATGTGTAAATGGGGAGGTTTTTTAGGGGTTGAAACCTTACTTTTGCATTTTTAAGGCAGAAAATGACTTTTTAGCGCAAAATGTTGTACAGAAAAGTTGTAGATAATAAAAAAATGAACAACTTTTGAATGAAAGATTTTTCA
>CAJUYH010005569.1:0-22801 GCA_910591685.1 Galerucella tenella | reverse complement strand
ATGAAAATCGCTGGAGTGTCGGTCTCATTCAAAGGAATCCAATTTAAACGAAAGTGGAGACGTGCCAACCACTGGCCTCACGCGGCTTCAGTATTATTCAGAATGTCTGACAGTTGGTATGTGCAACGTAAACGTCAAATGGAGTGGACGAACGGGAAAGTTATTTATTTGATAAGTCTATACCAGGACTTTCCTGTTCTGTGATAGTGTTGTTTAAAAGATCACGAGGACAGGGAGAAAATAGACGCCCTATTGGAAATAATATCCGCAGCTAAAGCGATTAGTGAATCCTCGTCAGTTAACGTTGTGCGATTAAACTGAATAAATGCCAACACATATGTAAACGTTTTTAAAGTCGTTGGCATTGCTATTGGCAAATCGCGGCATAATGTGGATACGTCTTCACACTACACTTATTAATGGCTCTTTATCTGACGAGTACTTGAGCTTGGACTTGGACTTTATTGGACAAATTGCAGTTTATGAACAATGCGAATCCAATGAAGCCTAATCATTAGTTACATACAAAAGTTTTTGTTTCACTGATAAAATTGTGACTTTCCAAAAAATTGGACAGAAATTTATATTGTCTAGAGACAGAACCCAAGCCTTCATAGTTTAAGTTTAACACCTTATAATATCTGGCAACTTCTCCATAATTTACATCAGAATTTTAACCTAAAATTGGGTGAATTTGTGTTGTTCAAATTCTAAACTGTTTCCTTTAGCAATTTTACTCGAATAACTGTCAACCTAAAAACACTCCACCTTCGGTGTTGTGTTCTCAATAGTTGACAGTTATTCTCGTCAAATTTATAGGAAACAGTTTCTCATTAAACAACCCAAAATTTACCCTATAAAATACATACCTACCACTTGTGCAATTATAAGTGATAAATTGGAAAAAAGTAATTGAATTATTGTATTGTTCCCGATATTGAAAAAGTTCAATCTGACGTTTGAAAGTCTTCAAAAACCATCTGATATCTTATTTCCCATAATTATTCTATGCACCTGCGCCGCGATACCCATGCAGGTGCTTTCTGCAACTCTGTTTTCTTCTCTTGCTGCGTTTTTTTGTGTCTTCAAGTCGGTTTGACCGACAACAATCGAACCGATACGGATCGCGACGATTGTAATCGGTCCGATCTGGTTAGAATCCGGCCTTACAATGTCCAATTAAATTGGGCAATGATGTCTGCTAAGTGTTAAATATGTGCTTAGACTCAATTGACTATCCTACCCTTCTATTCAAGATTTTCCTGTTCTGGCCATTATTATGCCGTAATTTTCTTCCAAATAAATGAACAAACAATCCAATGAAATGTGAATTTGCTTAACAGAAGTGATTCTCCTGATATATATATATTCAACTCTATCAATGTTTTCCACCCTTTATAGCTTGAAAAGTATATAAAATACAAATATTGCCGAATTTGTATTTCCCAATGTCGACCATATTTTCCATTCGACATAACTTAATAATCGCAGCGAAATTTAAAATTTTCCTCTGTTTTCATTCGAATTACATCGAAGTAAATCTTATTTTGGGTCGTATTTAGAGCAGACGTAATGCAATTACCTTTCCGCTTAGCTTCTACAGATAAAAAATGGCAGAAAGCAGAAGTAAAAAGAACCGTAGAAAAAACATAAATAAAAATGTAATTACAAAGATATAATCATAAAATAGCTTCGATCGAAAACTGAACCGCAGTGAACTGCTTTTTATCACTCAAAATGAAGGTTTCCAGTCTCCCTTTTAAATTTGTATTCTGGACAGGACAGGGTATCTCAAGGACTTCTTTGTTTAAGGGATTTTTCCATCAGTTTGTATTCTACTTTTTAAACGCAGTCCTAAAGAGCTCACGCTTTCTTTTCTTAGTTGATTTCGAAGTTCAAAGAAGCGCCTCGCTTTTTCTTTCAGCTGCTGAAAATAAATTCTTCGAGCCCCCTCTCTCCTTTGTTGTCTATTTTGTTGTTAATTGAGTTTGTACTGACTGGGAAACTTTAATTCAAGTATACATGAAGATCTGAAGATACCAATTTCTATGTATAATCCTTTTTTAAAGACGGAGAGCCCAGAGGCAATTTGAATTATATGAATCATTGCTCAATGTGAAAAATACGTTAGCTTTTGTGTCCAGTATCACTTTATTCCATCTATTGAGGTTAAGCTTTGAGAAACAACACTATAGCTTATCAAGGACTGATATTTCTGGGTTATTATATTATGGTGACCTACTCTCTCGAGCAATAAAAAAGGAGATATTTTTGTACGATCAATAGTTTTTGAGAAGCAGTGGGGTAATTATTATCCCAAATCAAGTACTCGATACAAAACTTAATATCAAAGCTGGTAGTTTTCCGGAGAAAAATCCACTCTCTCTCACTAGAGCTTCCCTCCATGTTCAAAAAACCCCATAAATTTTATATAAAGTTCGGAACTGATTTGAGGCCAAATTGTATCATTGTATGGAAATCAATAGAAGTTAATTTGAGCACCTCATAAAATTTTTTTCTACTAGCGTGCTAGTAGAAAAACTACTATTACGTATTATTTTGCTGATTTGCTAGGAATTGAGATGTTACTATCACTAGCTATTCGTAACTCCCAACTGTACAGGGTGTCCCAAATTGTTGTGTTTTACAAGGTATCTCGTAAACTAGAAGAGATAGAGGAAAAGCAGTTAAGATGTTATGACTCCTTTTTTTGTAAAAGTAACGATAGCCTAATTAAATCTTTAGTAACTCCCTGCAGTTGTAAGATACAGGGCGATTATCGAAAACTAACTTCTTAATTCAGAAAAATATAAAAAAAGCATTATGAAGACTTTTGATAGATATAATATTAAAGAGTTCAGTGGGGCACAAAGTTTTTTTGTTAGGGGGCTCACTAAAGAAATATAATGCAAACTTATGTTGTTTAAAATGTATATTTCGACGTTTTTTTTTTTCCTTATTTAATTCTCATTCACCCGATATGACATGTTATATATCTATTTTCGATGGTTGGAGCTACAGTGCAAATAAACCATTTATGGATGTTATCAGGTGAAGCACCCTTGAAAAATTGAACACTCAGTAACGAAATCTAACATTTTATTATAAGGATACTGACAATTTCATTTATCAAAATTATAATTAATAAGAAATAAAACCAGATTAAGAAAATAGAAACAATAAACTTATGAAACAACAAGAAACATTGTAACAACTAATGTAAAAATTACATTAAATGTTCAAAATGCTCTTCGTTTACATCGATTAAAAAGTTTTTCGTTCAAATAATATTCGACCAATTCAGCATTTCCGGAAATAAAATTAGTGAACTGAAAACAAACTGGGTGAATATGACTGATTATTGGTTTTAAGTACCTATATTATTATTATTTTGAAATTATTGAATCCGTTTTTTGTCAAATAACATCACTTCAATTTCTAAATAAATAAGTCCATCATATATTTGACGATAAACCAATTGCTGCTGGATATATACATATCTTGGTAATTTTTACATTCTAATAAAATTAGTTATAGGTAGATTAGTTGTTACAATGTTTCTTGTTGTTTCGTAAGTTTATTGTTTTTATTTTTCAATCTGGTTTTATTTTTTATTAATTATAATTTTAATAAATGAAATCGTCACACATCAGTATCCTTATAACAAAAAGTGATAAATTTCGTTACTGAGGGTTATAAGAAAAGAAAAAAGACGTCCATCTTTTTTTCATTTTTCCATAAAAGCAAATTGTGTGGGGTGGCTAGTTTTCATTGAAATTCTCTCTATATAATATGATAGTATATAATAGTTATTTATGATATAAGTGTTAAAAGTACATTTTTAAGGCACGCATGTGGAGGTTTGCAGAATGAGCGAAGTGAATTCTGCAATTCACATGAGTGCCTTAAAAGGTACTTTTAACACGTATATCATGCAATATTTTTTCTACAAACGTTCAAAAAATGCAATAATACAGTTTGAATTAAATTTTGAAAACCTTTATCAATACATCCAAAGAAGATAATTTTAAATTATTTAAATTTAAATTCCATTTTTTCTGCGCATCATTCCTCCTTATCCACGGAAAATGGTAAAGCAGCAGTGCAGGAAATTAATTTTCCGCAAATCGCTAGGAAATTTTGACATTCCTGTCAAAATTTCTTGAAGAAAAAGTCAGGACTTCCTTACTGTAAGGAAATGATATTTCCGTACAGTTGTTAGTGTTCTACATAAATGATTGAAAACACATTGCTTATAAGGAATTAATTTATATTTTGAAAACATCAAGTCATTGCTGAATAGATTTTTAAGATCAATTTGTTATATTTACAGTAATTTGACAGTTAGTACAATTATTGAACATTGGAGGAACACTCTTAGAACTATGAGAAACATTTTGGACAACATGCAGGGTGGTAGGGTCATTTTGTTGAATATTTTGTACTGTGAAAATTTTATTTGCCACCTCAACCTTATTGTTAAGCGATTCTTCGATATATCCTTCAGCAACGTTTGATGACTTCCATCCGCCATGCCTCTTTAAACTAGTTATGTCGGCACCAGAGTCAACCAATATTGTTGCAGAAGACCGACGAAAGCAGTGACCAGTATATTCTGTCGGATTTACCAAGTTCAAATAAGTAGCAACTATTTTGGGCATTTTTCTGAATTGATGAATTTCTGCCACTTGTCTACAACCCTTTCCGCTTTGATATTTAAAGAAAAATCGGTCACCGTTCATATTTTCTGGTCTTAACGAAACATACTTTCGATAAACATTCAAGTAGATCTGATTAATTACAAATGATCTTGGTTTGCTGGTTTTCGAATCAGGTATGCTGATTAAAAGCTTAGATTCTAAGTCTTCTATATCGTGTACAGTCATTCGGACTAACTCATCCATTCTACAGGCCCCAGAAATACCAAATATTACAGCCACTTAAAAAATAAATAAAGCTATAATCTAAATAGAAATTAAAACCTTGTAAATTACCTTAATCATTAAATTTTCTTTATCTGGAGCATCCTGGATACATTTTTCAATTTCTTCCTTCGTTAAAATCTTAGATTTCTTTGCCCTATAACCTTGAGCTTGCCGTTTCAATAAAGAACGAAGTTTTGAGTATGTAGATATATCTACATTGTGTTTAAGTGCAAGGGTTGACTTCAGCATTGAATAATTGGCCCATAATGTTGAAGATTTCATCTTTAAACAAAGGTCTAGGAAGTATGCCATTACAACATTTTCTGAGAAAGAACTCGTATTTTTACTCATGCGATAATCCATAAAACGTCTGTATGCATTTTTGTACTTTTCTCTTGATTTATTTGGCAATAATTCTAATGAAGCAGTATTCACTGCCTCAACCAGCTCTGGAGGAGTCCCAGGAATGGAAATTTCATCATCACTTATCATTTTACTTTCGAGAACACCAGCAATTAAATTTATAAGCGTCAAGTTTAACAATTCAACCTCAATACGTTTCCATAGTAACCCAAGTAATTTTATTAGGAATTTCAAAGCACCATTTATTTGGGAATAAAATTATCGCGTTTTTTTTTAAATCAATCAAGATCTGTCGAATTTTAAACGATTTGCGGAAAAATAGTATGTTTACCTCGTAGGAAAAGCCACATTCCTGGACTCTGTGTTGCTAAGTCTCGGCTTGCGCCTCGACTTAGCAATCTTCACAGTCGTCCAGGAATGTTAAGCTTTTCCTACCCGGTAAACAATGTAGGGGAGACTGGGGAGGGTTGAGCCACTTTTTTCCATAGAGCTGGTTTTCTGTCGTGTTTTAGTAATTGCATAAAGCTTTTTACATATTGATTAACTATTGGTTTTAATTTTTCAACACAATAGCAAGGATAGTTTAAAAATCCTTATTTGAGCAAAAAATAATTGATATAAGTACCACATGAACTTGTCTCAAACCTCCCTTCATAAGGGAGGTTTGATACAAGTAAAGGGAGGTTTGAGGCAAGCGTAGGGAGGCTTGAGACAAGAGTAGTAACGATAAAGTCACGAGTTGAAATCAAATTCATTAAAGACAGTTAACAAGTGTTTAGCCCTTTAACCCTGCAATAATAATATTTGACACAAAAAATACACATAGGTACTTGAATTTGTATCCCGGAGGTTTAAGTCTCATTGAATGCATAATAAGTCGTAATCGTTGCTATTAACATATATGACCTTAGCAACGTAATGACGGAAAGTATTTTTGGTAGGAAACCGTACAAGAACATAGTCATCCTTACAAACTTCTTGATTCATAAAGCTTTCTTCAACATTTTCTTTTTCAATCTGTACCTAAATATCGGTTAGCTCATCAGAACTCGAAAAATTAAAATAATCGCTAGATTGTTCAGATTCCTTCATGACTATCTCAATCTTTTTTTGTTTAACGGGCACCTGTTTTTCATCTTCTATCACCAATTTTTTTTTAAATATTTCCACCCTCTTCCTTTTTTTATTTTGCTCTTCCTTTTTCTTTGCTCTTTCCTCAAATTCCTTTTCTATTAGGTATTTTTCGGGAGTGTCCGTTAAAATCCGTGTTTTCCCACATTTCCTTCCAGCCTTCTTTTCACGTGAAGGAGTTTTCGGAAATGGCCTTATAACTTCAGTGCTTACCAAGGCATTTGGATTATTTTGGGGAGTACTAGGAACAGCTCAAAGTATATTTTCTGTAGACTGTAAAGCTTCAGATGGATCTGGCCGGTCTGTAATTTCTGAACTGGTAAAACCGCTATCTGAAAATACAGCTGGATTGTATGGACAAATACCTATTATATTGGCCAGCGTGAAAGCGCGAACGTAAGCACTTCCCACCAGTTCAGGTATTTCTTTCAAGGATATCAGCTGTGCAGGATTGTTGACCATCCAGCTATCTGCCGCTTCATTATAAAACCTGGAAACGAAGTACAGGTATTTTCTAACCATGATGGGAGGTTTGATCCGTGTCTCAAATCTCCCACATAAAACCTGTTCAACCCTCCCTCGTACCAGTAGCCACAACAAATTAAGATTTCCAAGTTAAAACATAACCTTACAATTAATTTAATACATGAAAGTATGTTAAATTATTATTTCATTCATGTAATTCATCCATATATTTCCAGATATAATAATGTGAATAAAGAATCCTTATAAATTTTGTTAAAAAACTTACATTGCTTAGCCTCAAAAACAACTTTTTACTATAACTTTCTTAAACGATTTAGATTTGCTGTTAAACTTAGATAATGTGAAAGAAGCAATGAATAAGCATCCACTAAACGAAAAATTAAGTTCATTTAAGTATACGTTACCAATGAAACATTTATGGCTCAAACCTCCCTCTGGCTCAACCCTCCCCAGTCTCCCCTACTATTGTCAAATTGCACAAATTGTACTATTAATATTAATGTTAATAAATAAAATCTGAATATTTTGATGTTTGCTTTCAAAATTTGACAATTCACTTATACCAGCAGTGCCATAAACATTTTAAGGCACTCAGTGTCTTAAAGTGACATTTTTAAAGCTTCTATGGAGTGCTAAAAATGGCATTTTGAACACGTTTGTAGAAAAAAAAAAATACTATAGAGAAGAAGTGATTTACAATATATAGAAGGTTGTAGAAACGATATTTTCATGAAAAAAATCATAATGGTTTTTCCAATGTTTCTCAGTTTTCTACCCATCCTAGAGACGGGGTCACTTTTTTTTTAAACACCCAGTAGATTCCTCGCACTTACAGTTTTTTATTAGGCTTACCTAAAACACGAGAATAAACTGTAAATATTAGTACATCGACTTTATCAAAAACAAGTACTTTGATTTCTTCTCGAATGGCATTGTTTGAAATGCTTCTTCATGTAACTCTTTGAAACTAATAAGGACCTATAGTAGGTATATATTTTCGTTGACTCCATAATCAAGTTGTGAGCAAAACCATTGTATCGATATAAAAATTGACGACGAGTTCTTTGTTAAAATATCTCCAAATTAACTTCGTGTTTCACCTTTTGAAGCATAGTGTTGAAGACTTTACGTTACCTGTTTTTAATTTAATTCAAAGTTCAAAGAAATCCATTTTCCGCTTGAAAAAATAAAGTCAATACAGACATAATCTCAGAAAAACGTTTATTCCGACAAGAAGGTACTAATTTGGGATACAGGAAGGGAGTGAGATTAGGTAGGGAAATGTGATAAATGACACGACGGAGGTTTATTTGTTCAAGTTTTGTTTGTTCAAGTAGCTAATGCTGCGATAATGTTTGTCGTCAAACAACCAAAGTTAAGTGTGTGCAGATCATAAACCAATTATTCTATTAGTTCAATTATCGATGTAAAGCAAGTGATAATCAGTAAATATGGTTAGTCTTAATGGATAATGTCGCTCCCATTTCAAAAATGAATTTTTTTCTACTTCCGTTACTAAAACTGCATCTGAAATACGGGTTTAATATTCTCAAAACGTCACTTCGAACACTAGCGATTGAAGTGCGAAAAGTCACATCTCGTTTATCTGTTGTCTCTTATACGTCACAACCAGTGTATTTTCTGTCATTTATATTCAATATTCCGTGATAGTTTTGTAGTTCTGTGTCATTCAATTTTTCAATAACACGTCAGTCATTGTCTGTCATCTTGTGAAAATAGTTAAAATAATGTAATATAATTAGGTTTTTTTTCTGTGAGCAGTGTAAAAGTATAGTAACCACCTAGTATCAAGAACATCTTTATCTACGACCTTTAAAATGAGGCATTTTCGAACCAAAAAAAAATGCGTTAAAAAGCGTGCGTAATTGACCAATGCTTTTTAATTGGGGTTTTCATTTCAACACATTTTTGTTAGCTACGTGATTATCTAGTTGCCTTGAATTTTTTTTCCAAAGAAGCCGTCCCTTCCCAAAAAATACAAAGTTTCAGTGTCTGCTGATCAATTGAGGTCAACGATTGGAGGTAAATATACTGATGACTCAGACTCTGATGTAAATAGTACTGACGAACTCATCGATTTACTTGAAAGTTAAAAAATGAAGAGGCCTGTTAGAAGGCAATAATAAAAATAAAAAGGCCTGTTTTTTTTTTCTAAGGAGCCGTCCCTTCGCCGGGACCATCTCAGCCTCCTGGGCTTATTGTGGATACTCCTAGTGTTCTGACTACAACTTATTCAGCCAATCCGTTCCCTGTATTAGCTCATACAGGTTATTTGCTGGTTGGTTGTAGAAGTCTTCCGGAGTCATTTGGGTTCTGCCATACAGTTTCTGCCTTCTGTGGTCCAGTGACTCACAGTTGCATAGTATATGCAGAGCTGTCTCGGTATCCTTTTTGCATCTCCTGCATGTAAGGTCTCCTTTATACGGCCCTATTTTGTTCAGGTGCTCCTTTGTGGAAAAGTGTCCCGTAAGAAGCCCCGTTATGGTGCGTAGTTTGTTTCTGCTCATTGAGAGCAGTTCTTTCGCTACTTTTCCTGATGGTTCTTTTATGAATTTCTTCCCATGTATTTGCCTGGTCGTATTCTTCCAGTGTTTATTGTATTGTTCTTTCACCCACCCTTTTAACCATGACCTCGTCAAGCATCTCGGGATGCCCACAGCAGGTTCGGGTCCGTTCATCAGAGTTGACGATCCTACTCTTGCGAGTTCGTCAGCTTTTTTCTTTATGACCTGGGACCCACTCCAGTGTTACACTGTTCCGAGTCGCCAGTCTTCTAAGTTCTTCGCCGCATTCCCATACCAGCCGAGATGTCACCCTATAGCTCTGAAGTGCTTTAATGGCAGCTTGACTGTCACTCTAGATCCTGATCTGCCTGTTGTTGCCTCGACAGACATTAAATAAAACTTCCAAGTTGAGCGAGGTTAGGAAATCTACACCGCTATAACCAACCTTTCTGGTTTGTAATTAGAATGTACAACATTACTTGTAAACCGGTTTCGGCGTATTTACGCCTCATTATCACAAGGTAGATAAAATCCGCCCAGAAGCATTATCTCCAGTCAAGGATTATAATCTCATAGCTTCTGGACGATTAGTATTACCTTGTACTGTTGAGGCGCAAATACGGCCAATCCGTGTTTTTGTCCCTTCCAATTAAAGACCAGAATGGTTGGTTATATAGTGCAGATATTCCAGCCCCTGGCATATAGCAAGAGGAGTGGTTGTTGCTTTTCAGTGAGCAGCTCTGCTCTTCAAAAGTATTTCCCAAAAACTTTGTTAGGTTGAAACATGTCTATCGACCTGTTCCGATTTGACGAAATAATTTCGATTTTACCGCTTGCCGTCATAGTAACCACTTCCAATATAGTTCTGTGATCTAAATTTCTCTTATCGTTGACCGTTACGACAATTGACATATGATGTCAACGCTCGATTCTAGGAGGTATTTTTCACTCTTTTCCGTTACCGACCCTTGAGTAGCAAGGACGTATCTTTCTACCGTCTCTTAAATTTAATTGTTTTACCTTAAATTGTTGTGGTAAGTCCAAAATTATAATTTATATTTATCAAGCTTTTTCTAAAGTAGTGGCTGATATAATTTTTTGTGCATTTCTTATTTTTTTACAGAGATAGACGAATATACACATACCACGTGGTCAACTACATTTCTTTCATACTTGTACATTACTTTTAAACTAAATCTTTTATCGTAAATAACTGTTACCTTTTTTAATGCAAACATTTGCTAGATTCTCTGTTGTAGAATACCTAATTATTTTCAAAGACAGATAACATTCGCATTTTAACCTTTTCAATATTCTCTTATCATAAAAACCTGCCATGCCGGCTTCACATTTTATTCTTTTAGAAATGGTTTATTCATAACTTTTTACTATAATTAATACTTAAGGTCATTAGTACTTTTTTAATTTGGCTGATAATTTTTACTGTTTTAAATGGAACATATTTGTTGGAAAGCTTTCAGTAAATTTAAATTCCATTATTTCAAACAACTGCCTTCCTTTTTTTACCTGAAAAGCTAAACCAACATTATGTGCCCCATTACATTCAAGTTCCTACATATCCCTAATCCACCTGAACTTCTAGGTAAGCACAGCTGCCAGGATATCCCTGCCAGGTTACCCCTGCAAAATACCGTTACTGCCAGGATACCCCTGCCAGGTTACTGCCAGGATACTACTGCCAGGTTACCGCCAGAATACCGTTACCGCCAGTTATACTTCAACTTCAGAACCTTTCCACTTCAACTTCAGGACCTTTCCACTTCAACTTCAGGACCTTTCCACTTCAGCTTCAGGACCTTTCCACTTCAACTTCAGGACCTTTCCACTTCAACTTCGGGACATAAGCTAAGTACCTTACAGAAGTACAGGTTTTTTCACCTTCCCTTCATGTTACCTCCTGAGGCAAAATAAAATTAATATTTAAACTTCTTTTTTCTAATTTCTTCTATACCCGGCTGTAAGAGCTGTAGGGACTGTGTCCGGGTTTATGTAAGATTGTAACTTTTTTATTTTTTTTTCAACTTCAACTTTTTAAGTAAATTCTACAAGGTGTTTCTACCTTTTTCACCTTAGTTTCTTTTCTTAACATTAAATTATCTTTTTTCATCGACGTCTAAAAAGGTAGTGGCGCCCTAAGTTCTTATAGTCTGTCAACCCTCTGGCATACCTAGTGTGGCTTCAACATGGAGTCGATCCACCCTTGAGAGAGTCTCTAGCCGGGATCTGTCTCTTAAGGGGAGAACGAGTGTTACAAGGTGTTATAATAGTAGTATTAAGATTAAGATCTACAGGCAAACGACATAGTTGGGTATATGATAGAAGGAAACCAAAATACTATAGCAACGTCATTAATCACTAATCACAACCCAACACATTGTTGAACTCGCAACCGACCTGAAGATCCACTTAAAAAACGTTACACAAGATTCTTGGCGACACCTTTGACGCAATAGCACTTCATGATATCCATCCATCCACTCCTCCTCTCTCCCTTAACTTCTCAACCCGGAGAGAGGCTACTATAATCAGAAGAGTCCAAATCAGCCATACCAAACTCACACACAGATATCTGATGTTTTCAGGAAATCGTCCCGTTTGCCGTAGCTGTAATGATATTGTTACCGTTGAGCACATACGGACGGACTGCAAAAAATTTTCTGCTACATATCAACAATTTGATCTCAGGCCTAACCTCAAAGAAATACTCCACTGCCTTAGAGTATTACAGTTCCTGAAAGCAACTAATTTATACCATAAAATCTAATTTAAAATTTGTAACTATGTGAATATTTGTATCTATTTTTTCTGTGCCAATGACTAGCGCTGTCGAGGCACTTTGAGCTAAAATGAAAAAATATATATAACGGAAATTATGAGAAGATAGATGAGATATTTCCAAAAATTGCCAGCCAATCAATCATGGATACAAAAAAGGTTGGAAACAAAAATGGAGACGATTATATCGAAAAAAAGTCAACCTTGTTAAATGTTACATTAAACGTGGAAAGGAGCATAATGTGGAATATATATTTTCAAGACCAACAAAATTTATCATTAAATTGATCTGCCACTAGCTGGCGCAAAAACTTGGACTTTTAGAACCGGAAGTAAATTCAAAGATTGTGGCTTCGAGTCCTCGTCACCTCTTCCTTCAGGCTTTGAAATCTCAGGCCTTCTTTCCTCCCTTGTGCTTTAAGATTCACAATATCCACTGTATCGTCGACTTTGTAGCTTATTGTTCTTGTTTTTAACATTAAACTTGACGGTGAAAACGGCTTCCATTCGAAATAAAGAAGCTACATAAGTTATGGGCTACCGGTCTGTTGATTTTCAGGCTGTCAAATATTTACCATATTTACAAACGCAATTACTATTCCAAAGCTACCTAAATCAGCTAACATGCCGATTCCAAAAATATAGGGTATACTTTAACTGTCTTGATATATCGTCGTATCCAATGGCTCTATTAGAAAGTCCCCTCTCGTAATTTAAAGCTTCTTCCATCCTGTTTCCTTTTTCAATTTTATTTTAATTACCAAGACGCTTTCATTTCTTTGATATCTTCTATCCAGAAAACTAGAATACGAAAAAGTTTTATGAGTTTCTTGAAGTAGATTGTAATTTTTCATTATTTTCCAGATAACGTTTTAGGTTCTCGTTTTATTTTACTCGGAATTTCTATACAGCGGAATTACCACAAAACCCAAAGAGGATCCTAACCACTACTTTTCAAATATTATCGTTCAGATAAGGCGCATATTATTATTATACTTCACAGAAAATGCTATCATGAAACCGCTACTTACTGTCGTGTAGTTAGTAGTTTTTAATGCTCTCATTTTTCTGTTGAAATGATCTGCTTCTTTAATCCCAGAATCCTGATTCGGTTTTATAGAACTGGAAAATTATTATTGTAATAAGAAATGGTTGAAATTTCTAGAGAAAATCAGAATTCTGGATGGTTTTTGAAACACTTCATGAAATAAATTAGAAAATGAAAATTTTTTAATACATATATACGGGATAAGTCATGAGGAGCTTCACATATTTGTGTGCATGTATTTATTTATTTTTGGGTGACATTCAATGGGACCTGAGAGATCTGTGTGCCCTCTTAGTTCTACTTAGTTTCTGAGGAGAATCTCATAGCCTAGTCCCTTAATCCCATTTCCCGGAGCAATTTTAGGATATTTACAGGCTCCAACTTGGATAAATGTCACTCTCCTTCCAGGTGCTGTGCTCTAGGATTCTAAATTGCTGTGCAATTCGAAAGTTTTTTTTTCGGGCCGAGATGGGAAACTCATGTTCGACTGTGTCCTCGAGTAGTACCCAGACAGTGTTGGACTCATCCCCACGGAGATGCCTACCAACCAAACTCAGCTCAAACTCGCCGTTACTCCTGCCTTGGAATTACTACCCTAGCATACGTAAAGACGGGCGGCGGTCCCTCACACACTCTCCATCATCTTTTTCCTTCCATCACTCCTACCTCTCTCATACCATAGCGAGTCCTTCTCTTCCCCTAATCATGCTCTCTACTACGCCACTTATCTCCATCCATTCCTCCTCGCCCCTCAACATGATCTCCACCATATTTTCCCAATACACCGCCTCTCCCAGTTTATTTTCTAACTTCTTCAAAACTTCCTCATTCTTCCAACATCTGAACACATGTCCCACATCATCCTCCACATTTCTCGCACACTCCAGTTTCTCTTTTCCCAATCTTGTGGAGGTAACCCACTCTCGACCCATGCCCTGTGAGCACCTGCGTCAAGAAGTAGTTCACCTCTCCAAATTTCCGGTCCACCCAATTTCTCCTGCTTAGGTTAGGTTAGGTTAGCTCTACCGTCCTACCAATTTTCCTCATCTTCCATTCTCCCGGCCCTTTCACATTACCCATCAATCTTCCCAGCCACAAGCCCTTACTTTTGCCTTCTGTACAGCCTTCAACATATGGATTTTGAATGATAATTGGTTATCCAACCACACCCCCAGATACTTCACCGCTTCCTCCATCCGAATTATCTTTCCCTTCACCATCACTCCCACCTTCCTTGCCTTGCTACGCCCCTTCACCAGTAGCCCCACCGTCTTAACCTCAGCCACTTCCAGTCCACACCGCTCTATCTTCTCCACAATCTTCCTACACACCCTCTCCGCCTTTTTTCTATCTCCACCTCTTCCTTTGCCGTGCATACCAGACATACATCGTCCGCATACACCGTAATCTCACATTCCTCTTCACATGCTATCCCACAAACTTCATAAAACCACACACTTCCAAAGCGTCGGTCACAGAACTGAGCCCTGAGGCACTCCAATCTCCGTCCCATACCTCCTCCCACTAGTGTCCACTATCGCACGCCCTGTCAGGTAGTCTTCTACTAGATTAACTAGCCCCTCCCCTACTCCGAGCTTTGTCAACGCGCTCAGCACCGCCCGTTTACTAACACTGTTGAACGCGTTCCCCACGTCGAAGAACACAAGCAGGGCCAATTTCTCATTCTTACCGTTACCCTGCCTAGCCCTTTGCACCAAGTCCACCACCCTTCCCAGCGCTGAGATGCATGACTTTCCTTCCACAAACCCATGTTGGTTTTCCCTAAAACCCCCATTCTTATCAACTTCCTCCTCAATCCTAACCTTCATTATCCCCTCCATCAATTCACCCAATCCACACAGCAGGCTGATGGGCCTGTAGTCCCCCGCCCGCTTCCCATCCCTACCCGTCTTCTTCACAAGGATCACCCTGGCCACCTTCCACTTTTCCGGGAACTCTTCCTCCCTCAGTATCCTGTTAAACAGTTCCAAAAAGTATTCCCCATTGTCATCCATCAGCCTCTTCACCATATCACCTCTCATGCTATCTATCCCCGGGGCTTTCCTTACCTTAACATTTTTTCCCCCCTCCTCTACTTCCCACTTCTCTACCGACCTTATCCCTCTTATTTTCCCTACCTCACTAGTATTCTGGGCTTCCCGAGTTTTGCCCTCCACACCTCCTTCTACCCCTGTAAACAATTTCTCCATAATCTCTTTCTCACAATCTTCCTCTAGCACCACGTTCCTATTTCCACCCATTCTTTTCTCCGCTAAATTCGAAAGTATGTGGATGGAGGTTTCTTCTTCCTTGCCACAAAATCTACATTTTTCTTCCTGCAATGCTTTGAGTTTTCTCAGATCCCGTTAGGATTCCTGTTAAAACTCTACATAGGTACTTCTACCATATTAGTGTCCCTCAGCAAGCATTATCAGTACACTCTACTATCAAGCATTCGACTGGTATGAGCTGAACCTAAAAATTTCAGGACCAGCTATCACATAATAAGATATTTATTGAAACAAATGCTATTAATTTTGATTGTTCAAACTAAAATGACAAACTGCATCGGAATAACAATAACGACAGAACTGAATAACAAAAAACAGTAACCAATAACAATAACGAGCAACAATTTAGAAATAATAACTTAAATTCATTATGTCGTTACTATGAACGCATAAGTAAGAATTGACAAAAAAAACATGAATGGTAACCATCCAGGCAAGCCTCAGCCTGCCGAATCTTTGACCACCACACCACCACTGGTCTAATTAGGTATAGGTTCTTCTAGGTATATTTTCAGAAACCACACGAAAAATATTCAGACAATTCCAAACGGCAACAGAATTGATGATATGCTTCTGTACAGAGCATTTATATGTCTTGCAGGAGCTGTAGTGAGAGGTTACATTGAAAATGAGTTTGTGCGCATGGGAGCGGGCTGGTGGTAGTCTCTAGTCCCTTGCTGCACAGATTGGGGACTATCGTACCTTTTTGTATTATTAAATATCAACTTGTGGTCAAATATGATTTTCAAGTATCTTTCATGAATAGTACCTAATTGACTGTAAACAACAAAGTACAGATGTAACGAGAACTGTCAGTGGGACAGTATAGAAAGAGACGTAAAACACCTTGCTGCTACGAAAGGTTCGTTTGCATCATATTTTGACGATGTAATTCCTTCCGATTGATAGGTCGCGCTTGCGCGTAATCTTAACATCAACTAATAAAATTTTTCAAGTCAAAGATTAGGGTTAACGTTTGTAATACATTTAAACGGTTCATTATTGTGATGTTTTGATTAGGATTAATCACAGACCTCCCCTTTTTTCCATTTCTTCCAACGTAATGTGTTAGAAGGACATTAACAATCGATGACGCACACTAAAAAGGTTATTATATGAACTCTTTATTCATAATTGTCAATGCATCTAGTTATTCCGATTGAAATGGAAAACAATGAATACGAACTAATGTATTGAATACGTAAACAGAAATTCTCTGATATCTAATATATATGCGAAAAAAGACACAAAACTCCACGAAAAATGATACTGTGTATGTCCCACCTCAATTCCCTTAATAAAAACACAAAGCTATGTATACATGTCACCATCAAAAGTAATTGAATATGTTCGTTTCACATTTGAGCCAAGCACGGCGCTACTGTATACGAGACATAAAACGTGTCATTTGTTTGAAGTAAGGAACAATTTTCTTTTTTACTTTTTGATGAGATTGTATTCTGAAACGTTTGCCAGTATAAAAAGGCGAATAGTAAATAGGGCTCGCTGGCTTTTATGGTTGCTTTTTTTTCTCAAAATGTTATATATTTGCGCTATAAAGCCGTTGTCAAAAAATATGTTTCATGTAATCTAGAAAGTGTTCAAAGAGAATGTGTGCAAAAAGAGGAATTATTAATACTCCATTATACACCAATTTTGACAACGAAAATACGATAGTTTAATAAAGTAGACACTTTTCAATTCTTGGCGTTTCATATATTTGGAACTTTTTGAGCAATTTTTCATTGGTTTTTATAAAAATAGCAACTCGAGTATACGTATCTGAGCTCGTATAATCAAATGTTTATAAGAAGTTTTATGTAGGATATAGCGAATTCCAAACTTAATTCTCAAGTAAATTTTGTTGATCCTTGTCAAAGTCGTAAAATGTTAGTCATGAAGACGACAACAGATAAGTAACTTGTTTTATCTTTTATTAAAGATCCTTGCCAAAACTTAATTGGATTTTGAGCAACGTCTAAAAATAGAGCTGTGAAATATATTCTTTTATTTTCTCCGAGTCGTTTTGATAAGTTTATGGCGAGACATCTACAATGAAATATAGTAATAATAATAATAACAGTAGTTACAAGAAAACTGATTTTTCGTTTCATATTTCTTGGTGAATATTCTGTGTAAAACTGAATTACCCCACGCATTAACTGGTGTATTTTTAGGAAAGTGCTGATTTCAACGACAGCATTTCATTATTTTTTCATTTTTTTTTTCTTAGACAGCTAATCTTCTTAATATTAAATAAATTACGTGTCACATGTTTGTCCGCGATGGACACCCAAACTACTTAACCGATTTTAATTCAATTTGTACACCGTGTGCGGTTTGATCCAATTTGAAGAATAGAATAGCTCACATCTCAATTTATAATCGCAATATTATTTTATTGCAAATTATTTGTCTTAATAGTTAGGGAGGCGAGGTCGCTAAATGGCGACATTCTCGAGAGCCCTCGAGACCTATCAAAATTGAAAAATAAAGTAATTTCGAAAAGAAAAGCTCGTATGGTAAAAACCATTTTGGAAGTGGGTATGGCGTGTAGGTTTTTTTTAAAAATGTATAAAAAAACAGTTACTTGCATGAGCATTCTCGAGCGCGTCAGATATTCATACCACGTATGCCCCAAGTGCCTCCGATAACAACGGTATACTAATCTCAGTGATGCCAACTCTCAGAAATTTATCTCCCCAAAACCACAATCAAAAACCCCTAAAATCACCAGAATTACTAGGGATTCCCCCTAAAAATGTTTATTATTTATAAAATAAATAATTAAATATTTTTAAATAAATAATACAATTGATACATTAGAAAAAAGTAATAAATACTACTAATAAAATATCATTTTTCTAATTCAGCACCATTTAGTAACCATCAATGACAGTAGTATCATTTTAACAATTCAAATGTTTTTATAAACTTTTATTGAATACAAGTATGGTGTATGGAGAGTAGTGCAATTATTAAAAAAACACAATTAAAATTTTATCCCCAAAAATACCCCCAAAAAATTATTCCCCCTAAAAAAACTCCCTGTATAGATTTCTTCTCCCTAAATTTAGAGGGAAAATCCCCAAGCTGGCATCACTGACTAATCTGCCGGATTGCGTGGTGGGGGTAGACATATACCGTAGTCAAAAATCCGAGAAAAAAAAGTTTACTCGACCGCGTCAGATTTTCGGATGGGGTGTTTAGTAGGCCCCAGGGAAGCTTCAAGAAAATTGACGATTTCGGCGTGACGAAAAGTTCCAACAAATTTTTGGAAATCCAAAAAAAAGTTCTTTTGAAATACTCGAGCGCGTCAGATTTTCATGGGGGAGGTTTATCTCGGTATCCTCGAAGCATATTTTCTTGATGTGACAAAAATGTTGATGGGTTCTCTTAATCTGACCGAAAAAGGTTTTTTGTTTCTGGTCGGCATATTTCTGTAAACCGCTCAGTCTGTATTACATATTTATGGCACATTCCTCTTTTTTGCTTCAATTCTTCACTTCGTTTTGCTCACGGTACGTCCAAAAAACAATTTGAGAATCAACAGGCTATTGAATAATTTAAATAAATAAAGCTGTACATGTTAATAATACTTTTGTATATAGATATACGTAACTTTTTCCGAGTCCACGAAAATTGTCGAGAAGCTTTAAAAAAAAATTTTTTGATATAATGAAAGTTACGTAATTTTTTAATCATCGTTGTTCCATATCAATTTCTTCAACACCCGTCGTTTTCGAGATATGCTCAGAAAACGGTTTGAGTTTGAGTTTTTCATGATGCTTTAAGTCCAAAAGTTTTAACATTGGACAAAAATGAATAGAGACCTTTTTTGTTTTAATTATAGTCTGTTTCTTATTGTCTGACAGCACGCGAAAAGGTCACAGACGCTAGTCAGGTAGTAAACCATAAGCGTCACCGTTCATCTAAGGAATTTATTTACTATTTAATTTTATACCCGATCTTATATATAAAGGTAATATGAATCTAAATTCGGTTAGTTAAAACAACTTGATAATTTCCAAGAAACATTACAGTAGGGTCCTACTAGGGATTGTCCTAATGACTACTTAGAAATTTTGCAGGTATATAATAATGCTGTAATCGTTATGGACAATGCCACTTATCATTCGCGATTAACAGAAAATCTTCCATCTACCTCTTGGAGAAAAGCTGATATTAGAAACTGGTTAATCAACTGGTTAATCGTAAAAGATATACCATTTGAAGATGATATATGTTGAAAAAAGAACTGAGGCTACGGTATAGGTTAAATTTATTTTGTAGTGAACGAAATACAGTGAATTACACTTTTTCAATTTTTGGTGTTAGCATAGCTGTCCACTTGTTACTTAAATAGAAGTATAAATTAAATTCATATTATAGTGAATATAATACAGTGAAATTATTATTCCTGCTTTTATTGAGCTTGTAACTCAGAGGTCGTAGGTTCAAAATCGGGTTAGGTGCTTGGTTTTTTTGTTTTTTTTTTGTTTTTTATTTCTTATATACTGATTTTTCTATACATAGTTACACTTTGATCAACCAGGTTTATTGGGCCTGGGTTTTCTTGTTTTTTTTTTGGTTTCTGATATTTACATGTTTATTTCAATATTGGGTTAGGTGCTGGGTTTTTTTTGTTTTTTTCTATTCCCGGATCGAACCCGTCCGTACTTCCTTTTCCGTAAGCAGTTTGATTTAATTTTGCTTTTAAGTTTATCTGAGGATTTAGTGTTGGATGTCTGTATCTCAGTTTTTAATAATTCTAATACCTCTGCATTGTGTAGAAATAGGAAAATTGACAACAGTGGATTTTGTTCTTTTCTTCCTCCGAATAGCCGCTCCTTTCATGATGAAGGTAGCCATGTTTTTTTACAAATGGCATCTATGTAAAAAAAGCATGGTGGTGCCCATGTTTATTTTTGTATTTAGTGCGCGAAATGCTACTTTGTTGATTGGGAATTGAATTTTTCAACGAGGCGGAGCCAGGTTGAAAAATTATTCGAGAAAAAAAATTGTACGCTATTGTTCAAAAGTAACACCCAAAACCTGCTGACCCAACCTGCAAAAAAACGTTACCAGTCGCAGAGCTGTTCGGGAGCCGATCACGGTAGTTACAAAATGCATGCCAGAGTGAAAGGGTTGAAATACCTTATTCTTTTTTAATTAGGAAGTGAAGCAAATTTCAGTTTTGAAGTAAAATATGGAGGGACAAAGCTCCTGAACAGTCCCTGAAGACTTCACTTTGGGCTAAATTTGTAGGTCACGTCAGGTGATTTTGAACGATTGAGTTTACGGAAGAGTAGGCAAATGGCCCCCTAAACCATGTAAAACGGGTTTCTTGCTAATATCTGGCTCAATATGAAAATTAGCGGTAAAAAATGAAGATCGTCTTATTATCTACAGAAATGATTTTTATTAGTTTTTTCGAGAATTCGATAGTTATCGAGATAATAAGACCCAAAAGTCTCCTCATTTCAGCTGCTGCTCTGCCTGTAGGAATTCTGCTGTCTATACATCAACTTGTAAGCGGGCGGACGAATTGTTCCATAACTCGGCAAAAAATTGACATTTCCCGATGATTCAAAGTTCATCGCAATGGGAAGACCCGTAGCTATCATTCCATGTAACTTGCAGCTTGCAACTTGACAAAAATATTTAAAAAAGCGGTCAAAGTTTTTTTCCACAAGATTTTAAGACTATTTAATAATGGAACTTCAAGAGGTCTTGAATGATCTCAGAAAATTTTTATAATGAAACTTTTTTTGGTATCTTCCATGATAACAGACCTATTGAGTTCCATCACACTAAATCGCCTTGTATAAATGTTTGTAAATGTTTATTATGATTACTTCTTAACCAATGAATATTGTATTAATTTATCTGAAGCAAACGCAAACTGAACAGATCAACAACCGTTCGAGAATAGTTGTAAGCTGTTGATGGAATAGTTATTGATTGAAGTACGTTTATATAACAGAAGGCTTTTGCCTAATCTACCTACTGTTTGGCCCAATCCACCTACTATTGAATATAGAGTGTAAACCTACAGAATCCCAATAACTAAATTGCTTCGTGTGTATGTGCTGGAAGGAATGGTGTTAACTTCCCTTATTTGCACATACTATTTTAGATCTGGAGAAATTGTGAAAGGAATTTGTAGTTGTATTTTGATATTGGTACTTTTTGTGTTTTCTATTACATAGTCCAAGACATATTTGTTATTTCTTAACATAACCGAGTTTATATTAGGATGAATTATGAGGAAGAATTATTACCTATTCTTAACCCGGCATAGGTGAGTTGCGCGCAATGGTTAAAATTTTAGCTTATTTAATAAGGGGTGTCTCAAGTGGTAACCGTCAAGGGATTATAGACATTCCCGGAATACGTAATTTTGACGATAATGCAAAGGGGTGCTTATGCAAATGAAATGAAGGGAAAACCAAAATACCGTGATTAGGATATTTGTTGTTATAGAATTCAAAGACAATAAATGTTCTGTTATCAGGACTGTCATAATAGTTTACCCTGGCGGGGGTAGGGAGTAGGTAGTGTTTATCTTGTTGCGCGCAATTCGGCTCCTAATTTTGGTGTTTTTACCCGTATTAAGGTAGAAAATGACCGCTGTGCGCAACTCATCCCTGTCCTTTTAACCAATAATGGACATATTCAAATGTTTTGGGAATCCAGGGATAGTGGTTCAACAAAAACTTGTGCAACATAATTTTGTATAACCAGGAGATTGTCTTTAACTTATTTTCTGCTTGAGATTACCTAACAAAATCAAATTATTTCAATAAAAATAGCATTAGTTTGAAATTCGCGCTCTACCAGATATGACTGATGACATAAGGAGTGCAGTTATAATCTATGGATCAGGTGAGGAGCGAAAACAGACAGTGTACGCGTCAGCCATTTAAAAATACCTTATTTAAATAGAAAGAGATATATAAGTCTGTTTCTTATTGTCTGACAGCACGCGAAAAGGTCACAGATGCTAGTCAGGTAGTAAACGATAAGCGTCACCGTTCATCTAAGGAATTTATTTACTATTTAATTTTATACCCGATCTGATATATGAAGGTAATATGAATCTTAATTCGGTTAGTTAAAACAACTTGATAGTTTCCAAGAAACATTACAATAGGGTCCTACTAGGGATTGTCCTAATGACTACGTAGAAATTTTGCAGGTATATACGGTGAAACTTGGTCTCGCCCAAATTTG
>CAJUYH010005568.1:0-22804 GCA_910591685.1 Galerucella tenella | reverse complement strand
CTCTCCTCTCTCTCCTCTCTCTCCTCTTTCTCCTCTTTCTCCTCTTTCTCCTCTTTCTCCTCTCTCTTCTCTCTCTCCTCTCTCTTCTCTCTCTCTCCTCTCTCTCCTCTTTCTCCTCTTTCTCCTCTTTCTCCTCTTTCTCCTCTCTCGCCACTCTTTCCTCCCTTTCCTCTCTCCTCAATATTCTCTCTTTCCTATTTTTCCTGTCTTTTTTATCTCCCCTCTCTCTTCTTTATCCTCCCTATCCTCTATCTTCTCTGTTTATTCTCTCTCACTTCAGTCTGTTCTCCAACATATAAAAATGCTTTGGAGTGGAAATTTCAATGGAAATGTACGGAGATGATTTCAATTTACGTAAATTATTGAAAAAAAGTTTATGGAGACATTTACTTTTAATTTAGTGTTTAAAATTGATAAATTTTTTCAATTTTAATTAATATTCAATTCCATTTCAGGATCTGATAATTATTAAATCGGAGATGAATTCGAAAATATTAGTAGTTTAAGTTTTATCAAAAGAACATTCCATTTTCTTGTAATAATGTAGTCAACTCTGCTGAATATATCTCGATCGATGGATAGGGAGGCAAGGAACGATAAAATAGCCAGCGCGATCACCTGATTTTACACCATTAGATTTCTTTTCAAGGGGATATGTGGATGCATTGTATAGAAAAATGAACGTTCTTTATTCTATCATAATTGTTGCAACAAACTTGAAAACATCAACATTTTTTAATAGAGAATGAAAAGACCTTTCAAACAATATATACAGGGTGGGGCAATATTCTGACATCGGAGGATTACATTGTTGTGGTGAGAGATAGAGCTGCATAGTTTTGTGTGAGCTAATACAGTTACTGAGGGCACATTTTGAAAATACTTTCGATTCTACAGGGTGTTCCAAAACCACGTAGCAGCACAAACTTACATTTTTTTAAATGGAACGTACTATATTTTGTTTAAGAATCGAAAAGATCTCACCGAGAGCGTTACACAAATATAGCACTCTAATATATTATAAGGGTGTTTTACAAAGATATGGCCAATTATTAGCAAAAAAGACCTCCTCTTTAACATTCTGCAGAACAGTAAATTAAAATAAATCAACAGGTCTTTGTGTTCAAATGTCATACACACATCATTGGCTTTGCTCAGTATTAATTACTTTTTTCATCGGTGGCTTCTTTAATACAGGGTGAAACAAAACGCAAATCAAGCAATATCTCAAAATTTTCAAATGAATCACCCTATAAGTCTTTTTACAATTTGTTAGTACAATTAATAAACTTTCAAACGATGTAGTAAACTTAGGGCATCAGTTAATGGAAAATCGTAGATATTTTATGATAATGGTCAAAAACAAGTATTTTACATACACAAATTAAATGGTATTAAATTTTTACATGCAACCTCTTGTAAATTTTAACATTTCTAAGGCATATATTTTAATCGTAATTTTTTTTTTTTTTTTTTTTTTTTTTTTATTCTGTTGTTTAACGTCGGTCTATTTCTGCGACTGAGGCTAATCACCGACGCCGGGAGCACTCTACCCCTAACCGGAAATTTTGGCGAACCCACTAGTGTTCCAACCAGTGGTAGCGTTCTTTAACGAGCCCAACATCCATGGACTCGGGACCTCGGTTTTACGTCTCCTCCGAAAGACGGCATATCTACATTATACCTCGTGCTCATTGGTACAATGCCTGCGAGCTGTGATATGCTACTCACCCTAGTAGTCTAAAGTGCACCCTAGTAGTCTAAAGTGTTTCGCTGCAGGCTGTACGGGCCCTATACGATGGTTTTCCCTGTCATGGTAACCCATCCAAGTACTAACCATGTCCGACCTTGCTTGACTGTAATTATCGCATCAGAATGCGTTCCACTACAGTGCTGGGTCGTCGCCCAATCGTAATTTTGGATGCATCTACAATATCTAATCAATGAAATAAAATGTTTGCTAATACCGTAGGTACCTACCTGGAATTACCAAACATTTCATATTTATTCATGTTTCACTTTCAAGAATTGTTATTATAGGCTTGTTTGAGAATGGGCGACACATAATCAAGCCATATTTTTGATTATATCGAGTGGGCTACTATCAAAATAGTATCTACTAATAAATGTCAAAGAAATATTGCTGTATTCTTCTTTTGTGTTTAGGAAGTTGGTTCGAACAATAGTTAACTTGTGGTTCCAATAAGATGGAGCATCTGTATATCAGAAATTTCACCGACAGGTGGATAGGACGTGGTGGACCAATTTCGTGGCCTCCTCGATCTCCAGATCTCACTCCGATGGATTTCTTTTTATGGGGATACATCAAGCAACTTGTGTATCAAACGTAACGCATTTTCCACAGTAACTCCAGCTATGGTGGAAAGAGTAAGATCCTCGTTTTTGAAAAGAATTGTATGGAAGTAAATGATCGCCATTTTGAACACTTAGCATAAACTACTATACTTTTTATAGAATGTCAATGTTCATGTGAGTTCATGTGAGTTTTCTTATAATGTTGGTTTTCATAATTGTTAGTTTTTCAAAAATAGAAAAAGTTGGAAAATGAATTACAAGCTTGCATTTTACATAACTAAGATATACTGTTTGTGGTGACTTGAGTAATTATTTCGTAAAGACTACAAACTGCTTTTATATTTATTAGTACCTACTATAATGACATTAGCCTACTTACAGTAAACAAAAATATTTCTTCCGACATAATTCCTTCTTTCCTTCCTCTAATGGTAAGAGTAGAAGTCAAAGATATTTTAGATGCATCCAAAATTACAATTAGAATTTATGCCTTAGAAATGTTAAAATTCACAAGATGTTGCATGTAAAAATTTAATACCATTTAATTTGTGTATGTAAAATACTTGTTTTTGACCATTATCATAAAATATCTACGATTTTCCATCAACTAATGCCCTAAGTTTACTACATCGTTTGAAAGTTCATTAATTGTACTAACAAATTGTAAAAAGACTTATAGGGTGATTCATTTAAAAATTTTGAGATATTGCTTGATTTGCGTTTTGTTTCACCCTGTATTAAAGAAGCCACAGATGAAAAAAGTAATTAATACTGAGCACAGCCAATGATGTGTGTATGACATTTGAACACAAAGACCTGTTGATTTATTTTAATTTACTGTTCTGCAGAGTGTTAAAGAGGAGGTCTTTTTTGCTAATAATTGGCCATATCTTTGTAAAACACCCTTATAATATATTAGAGTGCTATATTTTTGTAACGCTCTCGGTGAGATCTTTTCGATTCTTGAACAAAATATAGTACGTTCCATTTAAAAAAATGTAAGTTTGTGCTGCTACGTGGTTTTGGAACACCCTGTAGAATCGAAAGTATTTTCAAAATGTGCTCTCAGTAACTGTATTAGCTCACACAAAACTATAAAGTTCTATCTATCACCACAACGATGTAATCCTCCGATGTCAGAAGATTGCCCCACCCTGTATATCACAAGCCTACACTCCTCTTTGAAAAAATTTAGGGCTGTACCTGTCATTTGAAGGGGATGAAGGTATAGATCGTATTTTCATCTTGAAAAATGTCAATTTGTAATTTAAGTTTGACGTGTTTCGATATTTTTTATAAATATGTACAGTAACCGAAATATTTAATTTATTCCGTACACACTGTATAAAAATTCCATTGTAAAAATCAAGTTTTATATCTGTACGATATTTCTATATTTTATATTTAAACGCAGTGTTCGTCATGGACATACAAAAACTAGTATATATCAGTTTTTATATTGTGATAGTACCGAGCCTAGTTAGCTATGAACACATTCCTGTCAACGATTAGCTTCAGTTCAAACAATAGACAAAGACAATAATTAGTTGTTCGAGTTATGCTAAAGTATCGTGTTAAAAATTGATATTTTACGAGCAAAAAACATAATTTCGGTATTAAAAACAATATAAATTTGTGGAAAAAGTGCTGGTTGAACTATGGAAACATCCCTCAGGATTATATTATTAGGTAAGAATATAAATTTTTTATTTTGTGATTTTACAATAATTTTGCTAAGTACTTCACCTTTGCTGATAATGAACTCGTCCAATTTGGTTTGAATTCTAGTTTTCTCATTTATTTGAAATAAATATTTACGAATATTGGTTGAGGTATTTCTTACAATGAGAAAACTTGAATTTATTATTATACTGGGGATTTTATTTTGACTTTGAGCTAGATTTTACTTTTATCAGAAAAATTTACAGAAAATTAAGGTAGGTGTTTGTTGAACTGTTTTAAAAGAAAAAAAAAAATAATGAAATAAGTGACGTAAATACAAATTTGAAATTTCTATAGATTATAATCTTTTCAAGTTCGAAATACAGGGAGTTTCAAGAATGTGGTACTCTGATAGTTTTATTTCTGTGCTTTAAAGACAGTATAGAATGAAGAGTTGAAGTTATAAATGTAAAAAATTGTACTTTTAATCATATTATGAGTTATTGGTTAGGCTAATGGAACCGCAAGGATCCGCTGTCAATATCACAACCTCACATACACACACATGATATTATGAGGAGAAAAATCGAATTTTTTGGTTTTAGCTTAAGACAGAATGTATTTTTGAATGGTTTCCGATAAACTTTGCTTTATTGCAAATACCGGACGAAATGTTGGAAGCTATTTTTATTTGTTTACAAAATAGAGAAGGATAATATGTGTATTTCATCTGCACTTTTCTTCACCCCGTATCTCACAAACTAACGAGGTTGAAGAGTGTTTTTATCTATTTTAAATTTCATGTAAAACTGTCGATGACTTTTCATACACAATGTTTTGTTAAAAATCCTTAAATTAAAATTTAAACATTCATTGTTGACAACTGATAAAATTTCAACTAGTTCATGACATCCATTTTGAACAATATGATACATTATAATTATTTTCGATTAACAAAACAACATATACTTTTATTTCAAATTTGTTTTTTTTTTTCTGTTCTGTTTTTATGTCACTTTGATTACACATGGAAGGATATTTATATTTTGATAATAAAAAAACAAAAACAGATGTATTTGATTGAAAAAAGTTTTAATATATTTGAAAATTATGTAACAATTAATTTGGTGTACATGGAAATTGGATGAATATTGTTTTTTCTTATTTGTGTTGATTGATGAAATAAAACAATTTAATTTGATAAAATCTATATTCTGTTTGACGCGCTTCGCTAACACAGTACTTTCTCAAACTAGTGGAGGTATAATGAAATAGTTATCTTCCTGACAAGTGCAGAAAGTGATACTTTCCCGCACGCGACTGCAGTTGACCCGAACGACGAGGAGCGGAGTTCGGGCAAGCGGTCAAGACACTTTACGCATGAGCTAGGAACATTAATTTTCCTACGACCGTATATACAAAAAAGTATACCCACCCATTTTTCATATACAAAACTTTAGCCAAAAACTATTTATTATTATGAATATTAATATTAAAAACACAATTTGTTGCATTCTGTAAATTACTTTAAATTGCCGGTCCAGTGGAGTTATTTGGTGTTGTACCAACTAATCCAAATCACCTGTTATAATAGTAGGAAAATGTAATCATCTTGAAATGTATTCATGATAAGTATGTATGAAGTATGATGAACAATAATAATTTCACTTTCAATTTCTAAAATTATCCAACCAATCAATAATTGTAATAACCTACCTATATTATATAGTTAAACTACTCAATTTTTGCCACTATTGGTAGTTATTGTTAACTTTGAAATCAATTATGTTGACTTTAATTGTAACATTTGGTGTATTAATATGTCAAATGTTGATTACACATTATTTGGTGAAATTATCACGTGATCGTAGGGAAAATACTGTACATTACTCGTGCAAAAGTGATTTTTCACACACGTTATGTAATATGGGTACTATATTTATACAGTTCCTTAATACTGAATTTTACGGATATTGACAAAAGTATTATAATCCATTTACATATGGAAATAAAAAGAAAAAAGTGTCCAAAAATGGGATTAACAAGTATTTAACAAGTTTAACTTGAAATTTACTCACAACAATCTTATCGAAACCTTTCTAGGTAAAAAGGTGTAATAAAGGAGAATTGTTGATATACGAGTATATTTGGTCTTTGACAAGATTATCTGAATAGTTGTTTTTATTTATCTCAAGAGCTTCTAAGATATTTAATTTGAGGGATTCCGGTTCTATATGCAAAATTTCAAAATTTTATTCGAAAGTGTGTTGGTTTGCTAATAAATCATTTAAATAGTTGGAATCTGATTTTCTGGTGTCATAGCTACGTTTGTGTTCTGAAATTCTGGTTTCAAAATTCCTAAAAGTTCTACCCATATAAATTTTATCACAGGCTTCATTACCACATTTTAATTTATAAACTCATGATGTGTTTAATTTTGAAGGTTTAGATTTGTTGTTTTTAATGAATTTGGATGAACTTCAATCGGTTTTAAAGCAAATATTCGGGTCTAAAGTTTCTAAAAATGATTTGATTTTTAAGGATAGTATTCCGAAGTATGTCAAGCTTTCAAATTGATTATTTTTGTTTTAATCAAAATCAAATACTTGTTCTAGATTGTATTTTGGTATTTTTTTATTTATGATATTGTATTAAATTTGGATCGTAATTATTATTAACTGCTATTTGTTATTTGTTTGAGAAAGCTAGTGTGTTAGCGAAACTCGTCACATTTTTAAGTTGAAGATAGGTTCAAATAGAGTGTAGATTTGAACGAATTAAATTGTTTTATTTAATCATTTAGTATGGATCTACACCAGTGAAAGCCCCATCTATTCAATTCCTTTGTGTCGTTTTGTTTCTTGAAAATACCTTAAATTCAATGTCAATAAACTAATGAACAAAAATATAAACTCTTTCAACTCGACCGCTGGAATAATATCATTTTTCTATAATAAATATACCGTTATTGTTATTTTTTGTTATTATACAGGGTGTTTCATTGGGAAAGCGCCTAACTTTAACTGTAGATGGGGATCACTTTGGTGCTTCCAACAACCTATATTTAATGTGTCTTCTGCACTTCATGAGATACAGGGTGTTTTAAAAATTTATCCTATTTCCTTCGAACCTCATAACTTCCGAGTTACCCTGTATATTATCTTGAAATTTGGTACACGTGATAACCATTACCTAGAAACTCCATCAAAAGCATCTCCAAAAACATAATGCAGGTCCGGTTTAACAACAAATATCAAAACTCGTTTTTACTAAAAACAATTTTATATAGATTTCCTTAAAATTGCTCTTTATAATTGGAAAGAGTATGAGAAATCGACTCTACCATTTCCTTTTTATTTTTCCGCAGACAATTTTACTACCAAAAATTTACCGTCAAAGTAATAATTTATGCACGTTTTGAGGGTTAATAATGGTATCGGAGAGGTTTATTTTATTTTTTAGCTTGAAATGAAATCTATTTAATGCATCTAGTTAAGCATCCTAGAAATTCAATTGAGTTTGTATGTTTACGAGTACAGACCACTAAAAAATGTGATTACAGGGCCGTACTTAGGACATACACTCATTCGATATGTTTAGAATATTTCGGACACCCTATATAGGGATATGTATCTGGAAACTATGCACTTCTACATTTGGGATAAGAAGAGTGAAATACGAGAAATGAATTTATACTTCAAAAAAGGAAGAGATTTTTATTAATTTTACTAATTGACCTGAAAAGAAAACAAGAAATTGTCCAAACGAAGCAAATCTAACCTACAAAAATTGCAGTATAAATTTATTTCTAGTATTGTACTCTTGTTATTCTGAATGTAGGAGTGCATAGTTTCCAGATACATATCCTTATACAGGGTGTTCGAAATATTCGAAACATATTGAATGAGACGTATTTCTAAGTGCGGCTCTGTAATCACATTTTTAGTGGTCTGTACTCGTAAACATACAGACTCAATTAAATTTCTATGATGCTTAACTAGATGCATTGAGTAGATTTCATTTCAAGCTAAAAAATAAAAAATAACTTCTCCGATACCATTGTTAACCCCCACAACGTGCATGAATTACTTTGACGGTAAATTTTTGGTAGTAAAATTGTCGGCGGAAAAATGAAAAGGAAATGGTAGATTAATTAGACAACCGGTACAAAGTTTCTAGGTAGCGCTTTTTTTGAGATAGGCTTAAAAAACTGACGTCATCTTCAAAGGGTTACAGCTTCTTTGGGAGAAACTTGCATACAGTAAACCCCTTGAAACGTTAGATATATTGCTTAGATGATATTCATTCCTTCAAATAACAAACCCCATCTCACAACGCTTTCTATGCAATTTCCGGTTTGCTCTTGGCAGTAAATGTCACTCTGTTTGTCATTGTCTAATTGAACAATGGATGTAAATAGTGACAAAAAGACCTCCTCAACTGTTTCTCCTCCTTCAAGACGCTGTACAGACGCATAACAAAGGAAACTGGTATTGGGAAACGTAAAAAGATCAAAGCCTTAATTTAAATCTATTCGATAGGAAAGGTGTAATAAAATATGGAATGACAATAAATGTTTCTCTAGTTCTGCAAAATTTATTATACATGGTGTCCCGTTAATTGAAGGCATGATAGATAGTTAAGAAATATTTGAAATACTCAATTGCAACTTTTCTCTAACCTTCTTAGATTGTGAGATACAGGCTGTGAAAAGGTGTAGGAGAAATACACATTTTACTTCATATCTTCTCGGGGGATGAAAGTACAAATTTAAAATTTTTTATAATTAATAATGATTTAAGGGAAGATCAAAAATAAAGTGTTCTAGCGAGTTTAAAAGGGACTACCTTTTATGCATAGAATTTAAATTTTTGAATATATTTTTTTTAAATTCTGATCCTCATGTGACACTAACTAAAAAATTTCGACAACAACTAATCTAATATTGATAATATTATGTTCAGTGTGTCTATGCTGACCCATTTTACAAAAATTATTAATTCAAAATTCAAGTATACAATGTAGAAGTTTTCTAAAACACCCCCACATTTCTTTCCATCCATCTCGGTCGGTCACAGTAATGCATTTATGCAAAATGGAAGCATACGAGCCGAAACATCAAAGTCCCTTTTCCTTTTATTCTTTCTTTGATGGCGAAGGTAATAATTTCAATGAGACTTAATGAGTTTTGGATATACGCGAGTTCCCTTTCCAAAAGATTCTTCTGCTAGATATCAAAGTACAACACTGTGAGATTCTTGAATACTATTTTACAAAAAATAAAGAATACAGAAACATACGAGTATATAATGTTGAATTTACTGCCTGGACCTTTTACTTTGTGGAATCTTCTCATATTACTTTTAAAAATGAAACTAAAAGTTTTCAAAGTGGAGTTAATTAGAAACTTTTTAGTTTAGTTGAATGTATAGAAGTGTGATTCAATGACTGTCGAGGCATGTAGCCCGAGAAAATACTACAAAAATCATGTTATTATGAGCTTAGCAGCTCAAGGGACCATATAGATTACTTTAGGGTTAATATGAATCAATTTCCAATATGACAGTCGAAAAAAAACTTTAAATTCCTTTGTAGGTATGTTTTAAAAATTCACCTATCAAGTTACGATTATTGATATAATTTGAAGTTATTCAAACGAAAAATTAATTAGTGTACATATTTTATTTAACAAAAACGTTTTTCAGAAAATAGTTTGAAAGAACTCTTCCAAAATGATACGCTACTGCATTGTACTCGTCTTGGATTTATTTTTTTTTGTCAGAAAGTAAAATTCAAATAAACAATTATTAGATTAGCAGACAATGTAAATTATTCTGTACTATTCTGTACTAGGAAATAATTTGTGGAAGTTTTATCTCGTTAAAGGAATTAAAATTTGTTATTTTAATAGTTTTTGCTTCCGAAAAGTTTTAATCCACCCCAACCTGCATGAACGTATCTCATAAAGATGCACGGGACAATAGATTCAAATTAACGTTGTATTTTGTGCATCATGCGAGAGACAAATTTTGGCGTACAAAAGGAAATATGCTTATTGTGCGAATCTAGTGAGAGAAAGAGGAGAATTAATAAACAGAAAAATGATATATACGTTTATAACGGAACCGACCATCCGGACTGAATATGTTACCTTTAATTTTATTATTCATTTAAATAAAAGACCAAAAAATACTGAGGCTTAAATTGTTCTACGAACAATTTTGAATATTTGAACAGGAGTGTGCCTGTCTACACTTAATTCCACAAATATTAAACCCGAAATTCGTTTTTTTCATTCCACTTTTATGAACGAGAGGAGGTGTTCTGCTTTTTGCACTTTTTTTTATAGCTCCCTCTGTCAAGGAACCCACGCACTAGCTACATATGGGAAATTGTTATATGATTTCTGTATCTGTATATGTAGAGTGGGGAGGGTGAGTGTAGGCTCACAGCACTTGGGCCACATGTGACCATTTGTACATCCTCCCGAGGAGTTGTCCACCTAGGTCATTGTCCATCCTGTCCTTCCCAAAAAGGTGGACAGGTCACTAGGGGACATCTCCTTTATATCGGCAGGTGTAGGCCAAAATTCACCGAACACACACTCTCTTATAGACGGTAACTCCAGACACTCGCATAAGACATGCCTGACAGTTTCATCTTCCTGTTCATACATCCTGCATAGAGGTGTGTCCACTAGCCCCATAGTATGCAGGAGGTTTCCATAGTTGACAGTGGCCTGTCAGAAATCCTACTGTTAAACGTAGGTTTTTCCTGGTCATAGACAAATATTTCTTCGATCAGCTTTCCAGAGTTACCCAGGGTGATCCTGGCAAGACTGCATCCTTTGATTCCATCCCATCTCTTAAGGGATTGAGCATGGGTGTAACGTATGGCTAGCTCCGCAATTGTTGAAGTTGTTAGGCCGTAGGTGTGACTGGGTCCTGAAATGTATAGTCCATGTTTTATGATTTATTTTGATCCACCCTGTACTCCGGAGCAATTAAGTCTACGGCATTTTATATAATTTTACCAAATTAGATTTCAACTTTTAGCTTTTAGTTTGCCACTTTCGGATTAGAAAGTTCGTAGGAAATTTCAGCAGAACTTAAATCTTATTCCATACACATCAAATATTTTTCTTTCCATAATCCAAAAAAGAAATCAATCTAAATCTAACGAAAACACACCCAGCTCTACTTCATAGCAACATATCCAGGCGTAAATATTTGCCCTTCTTCCCTATACAACTTTAAAATTCCGTCGGATTTGTTTATGGCTTTCGACAGAAATCTGATGTTACACAAACAATCTAAAGATAAGATATAAAATCTGGACGTATAAATACAAATATATATAAAAAAATTCTGAAAGTGGTTTATTCCCAATGCGATAAAATTCCGAACAGCGTACATAGGGTGACTAGACTATTTCTCCACGTTCAGTTCTTCAATGGCAGATTAACGCTCTCAACACATATTTAAAGGTTTTTATTTTGGTTTATGATAATTAGTTCTTCACTCAAGAATGTAACGTATTTAAAATTCAGTTTAATATATTATTCTTATCCATCTCTGTATCTGTAAAGTAGGGAGGACGAGTGTAGGCTCACAGCACTTAGGCCACATGTGACCCATTGTACATCCTCCCGAGGAGTTGTACTCTTAGGTCATCGTCCATCCTGTACTTCCCAGGAAGCTGGACAGGTATCTAGGAGACAGCTCCTTTATATCGGCAGGTGTAGGCCAAGACTCACCGAACAGACACTCTCTTATTGACGATAACTCCGGACACTCGCATAAGACATGCCTAACAGTTTCATCTTTCTGTTCACACATCATGCATGGAGGTGTGTCTACTAGCCTTATAGTATGGAGGTGTTTCCTCAGTTGACAGTGGCCAGTCAGAAATTATACTGTTGAAAGTAGGTTTTTCCTGGACATCGCCAAATATTTCTTCGACAACAGCATCCAAGGGTTGCCCAGGGGGATCCTGGCAAGACTGCATCCTTTGGTTCCATCCCATCTCTCAGGGGATTGAGCATGGGTGTAACGTTTGGTGAGTTCCGCAATTGTCGAAGTCGTTAGGCCGTAGGTACTGGGTCCTAAAATTTGTGGCATTTGAGATACCAGCCAGTTCTGTTTGAACCACGCTGGTATTGTTTCCCATTCCCACTTGATCCTTAGGCTTAGTGCTCTTGAGTAAACTCTACATTCTAAGCCTCCTTTAATTTTTAAGCCATCTGTATTTATGTGTATGCAGCATCTGACTCAGTGTTATGTTTTATGTGTATTGTGTAGGGTTTATTGAACACAAACCTGGGTTCAATTGCATCATTGGCTGTCTGCAGCAGAGGTAGCGCAGTAAGCGCTTTTTGCCATAGGCTTAGCCTCAATTCGCCCACTTCTACTTCGGGGTTTACACCAGCTGTGTGCAATCGTACCATGGCCATTAACGCAACCTTCTTGACGTACAGGTCTTATCCAATAAATTCAATGAAAATTTTATTGTTCTCCCATATTAAATGGAATTTTTCACCAACCCTATAAGAATAAAATCGTATTCCCATATCCTTGATCGCGGTAACATTTAGGCGGGCGGTCAACCGTACTAAAAATTACAAACGTTTCTGGTAGGTTCTGCTTCTAGCATCTTCTTCCGTGAATGTGGTCATTTTAAAAACGTTTCGATTAATTCTACTGGAAAAATTGGCGTAGAACACGTTTCTCTATAAAAAAAAACCTAATGACATAAATTACGTTTGTCTGTGGTCGAATCGTGTTATGCATATCGATATCAGATCCTATTCTGCAAATAAATAGGAGATATTCTACAGATTGTGGGTGCAGTAATGGGGAAGACCAGATGTTTGTTGACCAAGATATGGTTTGAAATTATCAATGGTTAAGACGTACGACGTCAGCAGCTATGTTTAACGTGTTTAAAAGGTTTTTTTTTGCATTTTCAGTGAAAAGTTAGATGATTTTTAGATTAATTAGAAATTTCAACTATAGTTTATTTACGATAAAAAGACGATGACGTTGCAAGGAAAAATATTGTGATGTTACCAAGCTGTAGTTTTTTTCTTTACTTAACGAAAACTAGAAAAATTAATCTAATGTTAGGTTGACAGTTCTTAATAATAATGAATACAGCAGTAAGCGGGAGAAACGGGAACCAATTTCGGCATTCCCGTTCAAAATAGCTGTTACCATTTCTTGACATTTACTGTTCAGCTGCTTCGGCATTTTATTAACTACACACTGCAGATTTGCCTAAATAAAATAACTGTTTATTGAACTTAAAGAAGCAATGAATTTGAAAGCACCAAAAAAACTTGTAAATATTACACGATGATCGAATGTCAATAAACGTCAAAACAAACTGGGAAATTTTACCAGTTGATGAGTCAACGTCTTGAAGTTTTGCCAACTCGTTAGCTGTAAATTGCCCTGGCTGTTGAGGATAAATTGTATTTACGGTTGGTGAATTAATATTTATTTTGATAAGCAGGAAAGTAACTAAAAATGACATCATCGTCTTTTTATCATAAAAATCCTATACTTGACATTAATAGACCGGTAGCCCATGACACATGAAGACATGTAGACTATAACCATTTGTCTTTGACGAAGATATTCAAGATAAAACATCTTCTTAATGTAGCTGTTGTTCAGACATACAACTGACTCACTCAAAACGTAATAATAATATATATTGTTTGATTCCCAAAAGAATAAGAGAAAACTTGAGAGGTGTCAAGGGACACCCGGATGGAACGAAGTTCCTTTCGATTAATTAGTGAAGGAATTGTACATATACATACACACACCGAAACATTTATATATATATACATATATATATGTACTCTGTCTGTCTATTCTTTCATATACGTCATAGATGCGCGGAACTTTGTAAACACAACAGAGTGTATATATATACTCTCTCGACTTCGTAAACACAACAGCGTATAGGTAAGAACACGCACGGCTTGCTAAATAAATACGTTCTGAAATTGTAATATTAAAATATGATTTGTTTTTGAATTTATTAAAATTATGACGCGTACACTTGCTAAACACACAAAATGTGGAGATTATAATGCGTATGACTTGGTTAGCACAATAATAAAGAGAGGTTATAGTGCGTACTTGCTAAAAATACAAAAGCATTTATTATTATTATCTGTATATAATCGAACATTGCAGCATGTAATACCTTTCTTCGCATCTAATACACATGAGAGCTCATGGCAGCATGTGTTGAATGCCTTGATATAGACGCGTAGGTTGATGGTTCGCGCCCGGACTATGGAGAACATTTTTCCAATTTATTTGCTTTCTATAAGAGAGAAATATACAGACAGAGAAACATGCGATGCGCACAGCTTACAATAGCAAAAAGTGTCGTGACAAAACTTTTCGTAAGAATTTTATCCGTCTAGCCTCCTTTCACAACGCGCGATAAGGAACTTCGTTCCAAAAAAGTAATAATAATAATTCAGACCGCAATTCTTCACTATTGTTCCAAATATATCGATAATTGTGATCTCCAGCGTACAATTTAGACATAGTTTCAAGAATATGTACAGCCGGTCAAATTTAACGTGATACATCCTAGCGCGAATCGTAGGCGTGGCTGAGCAAGCGCTCAAGCTAATTTCCACCTGCTATGAACTTATTATTTGGTGAAATTTGGAACGTAATAGTCTAGCCTAAATAATGTAGTATTTGTCGTATCCCTTAAATGGAACACACCTTTTGGTTGAGGGGAAAATTATATAAATCAATTTCGGTTTTCGAATAGATTGGCCCCAAGTACCTTTTGGTGAATGCACTGGTTTATTGAAATCCCATCTTTTATTATACCCTATATGATTGGTTTACATCAGTTTGCATAAATCATTTAAATGGGAATCTATTTATTTAAATATTTTACAATTCTTTCGGTATAATGGGAAGCTATTGGTATGACAAAATACCGAATTCAATTAGGATTTCTTTGGTTTACTATTCTGAAATCCACACACCGTTCAATTCGTTGCTTCCAATGGTCAAGCAGTGCTGGAAGTCTTCACCTCTTCCATCGACTCGAACCGGGCTCCATTTAAGTCAAATTTGATCTTCGTAAACAAAAAGGAGTCACAAGGTGCTTAATCAGGCGAGTACGGTGCTTGCTCGAGTATTGATGTGCCTCTAGTGGCTCAATAATGCTTCACAGACCTCGTGAAAATCTCAACAGATGGTTAACGGACAAGCGACATCTATTTATATCAAAATTTCTTACAGTATTTTGTGTTCGTCATGTCCAACAATATTTTCAGTATATTTAAAGACATGAAAAATAATTTTTTTGATCTGTACAATTATGGATTTATAAAATTTCATTTCTAAATCCTTAAGGATATACGTAGACTCGCAACGTTCTATACTATCAAAATTAATTCTCAATTTGGTTGGAGTGTTGTGGCTATTCCAGTACGGCTGCTGGAAGTTGTTATGAATGATTCAAGACACTACAATTCGTTTGTCGCATGAATATTTATGGAAAACCTCGGTAGATTAACATTTTCTTTTTGTCTACGCTAACGAAGTTCGTTAGGTGACACATTTTTCATGCTTTTTTTTTCCTTTTTCTGTTCTTTGTTCTTTCCGGTTTCTTAGTTTGCTTTTAATTTACCAGATTCAAAGTTTTGCTACACCTAGAAAACTACTGTGGTGTTCTTTTTTTTTGTTGACAAACACGAATTAAAATTGTCATCTTATTAAGAGGACAACTTCAGTTCGAAAAGTTTCGGGGTATAATAGATGGCTTCAGTTGAAAAAACAGAAACTTTGGTATTCACTACTGAGTTTAAGAATAAATTTTAAAATATTTATGTATGGAAAAATATTTTTCATTATACATATACATACAGTGTATTTCAAATTGGAGGGTTTTGCAAGGTATATTGAAAAATGAAGAGATAGCCAAAAATTAATTGAGACAATTGATACTTATTGGTGCAATATATCCTCTGTATGGTCAAAAGCGCTCTCATCGTACGGGTTGAAAGGTCACTAACCATATGTATCAAATCAGAAGGCACAGAGGTTACCAAAATGTGAGATTACAAATATACCCGGAGAAAAGAATGATTGTTGATGTTTCCTGCACACTGGTTGACACACTTTTTCATTCATTCTCAAAATCACCTGTCATATTAAGTAAGTATTATTTTTTTGATTGATGATGCAAAAAACCGGAAAATTACTTTTTATTATTCATATTATCCCTTTGAATTGTCAAAGTGACATAACTGACATTTAAATAAAAACTTCGCTGGTGGAAGACTTTTTAGAATCGCTGAAAACTAAATACATATCCTTTTTTCTCCCGTCAAAATTGCATAAGTCTGTCTTATTCAACTTACGGATTTTATTTTAAAGTTATGATTAAACGCAATAAAAGAAAAGTGATAATACAGGGTGAGTCAATACTATCCTTACTTATGTTTCTGCGTTTCTATTTATATCTCGATTTCGACAAAAGCTATCAACATGCGGTTTTCGCCATTTTGTCACGAATTTAATTCAGTTGTTATTATTAATTATTAATTATAATTTACAATGATTAGGTGTTTCCATCAAACGTTTTCAAGAAAAACAAATTTCAATTTTTCTCATTTGAAAGTACCCTCTACCTATGACAATTGAAACTAAATGCATTTGTTTCATAATAGATGTAATTAATTTACCTACACTCTTTCTAATGACACTAATTTCATTAAAATCGGTTGATTCAAACCAAAGTTATAGGTATTTATCCATTTGTCCACGACCACCTAATAATAAGTCAATATTTTACCTCCTAACTAAAGGTATATGGTACCCATATATCAACTGTCGTGAATTATGGTTCATAATACACTGTAGTGTATTATGGTTCATAATTCACGACTAAAGATGGGGGTACAATATGAAATAAACTATTAAATCTGTGTATTTTGTTCAGGAAATTTATTTCTGACATATATCGTATCTATAAAATATTGTAATTTTTAGTATTGATACTTTTCATAACGATATTTTCTAATATTAAGTATTTTAAAACAATATATTTATAACGGTACGTTGTATTGATACTTTCTACAGTATCGCCCATCTCTATATATGTCAAATTATTTGAAGTAGATGCCACAACATTTCGAGGTTAGTAATATGCCAAATCGCTACTGACTTTTATTTCTTGATAAATAAATTAAGTGTCGTGGACAAAGTATAGTATTCTACTCGCAATTTATGGCCATAATTCACTTGGGTGACTTGCATCCCTCGCCTGCGGCTCGTGACGCAAACGTCACCCATCGTGAATTATGGCTATCATAAATTGCTCGTTTAATAATATACTATTTCCCACTCTCCCCCACCATTTATTTGAAAAAATAAAAAAAAAAGTACTTAAACAAATTTTTCCGGAATTTAGGCCTCTTTCTAGTTTACTAATTCCACACTTGGTATAATTGGGCATATTTCACAAAAACTTGGTTTTTAAATTTTTCTACGCAGATTACGCCCCCTATCGGTTAACCTAGAAACTTGAAAGTTATTTCCAGCGATTTCTCTTCGCCACCTTTACTGAGGAATTTTTTCTCCTGAAGTCATAACATGAATAGTTTCTGATATATAGCCGAGAGATCGGCTTATTGGACCACCCTGTACATTCGATAGAAAATGTTCAAACGTGAATTGAATGGGGATGTTCAATTTGGACCGTTACTAATTTTATGGTTCCAGTTAATATTGCTGCGAATCGATAACTGTTTCAATTTGTGGTATAAACTTTTAATCATATATCGTTACGTTATTAGCCTCAAACAGATATTGATGAATATTATTTCAATTTCATTGGAATAAATCTATTAGTGCATATGAGAGATGACGTTTTAAATGACAAAAAAAATAATTTTTTTTTATTTAAGTATTATTGTAACAAAATTCCTAATTTTTTTTCTAAATCCCCCGCTTTGTCTGCTATAATAGGCACGATGACAGTCACAAAGAATCACTAAAATATTGATTTGATATAATTATATAAGATACAGAGATTCTAAAGAAATCACTTATTTTTATTTTACATGTGTGATCAAATTTATCGACACAGATCTCCTATAAATGGTATTTACGAATTGATGATGTCATAGACAGACGCTATTACTATTCTAGCGTTATGGCGCATAATTGGAAATGTGTTTTTTATTTGATTTTAATACATTTAAATAAATGCTCAAAATGTTCTCCACCTAGTTGTTGGCAATAGCACAGTCTCCTATAGAACTCCTCCTCAACTTTGTTTAAAGTTTGAGGTGAAATATTCTGTATTTCTGTAGTTATCCTGTCTTTGAGGTCTACAATGCTAGTTGGTTGTGTTGCATATACTTTGTTCTTGAGATAACCCCACAGAAAAAATCTAACGGCGTAAGGACTGGCGATCTAGCTGGCCACTCAATAGTAACTCTTCGTCCAATCCATTTATTGGAGAAGATTTCATTTAAATAAGTTCTTACCATTAAAGCATAATGGGGTGTTGCCCCGTCTTGCTGGAACCAAACATTTTCATTCGGTAAGCTAGGATCTATTGCGTTGGGATATAAGTTTGCCAACGCAGGAATAACTTAATTTCTGAGCATATTTGAATATTTTTCAGCTGTCAAATTTCCATCTATAAATATAGGACCAATAATATGGTCGCCTATGATACCGGCCCAAACGTTCACCTTTTGAGGATACTGAGTATGTGTCTCACGCATCCAATTAGGATTCTCTGCTGACCAATTTCTACGGTTCTGTCGTTTTACCTCTCCATTCGATGAGAATGTTGATTCGTCAGAAAAAAGAATGGTACAAAGAGCTATCTTATTTCTGTTCAGCTCATTCATCAATCTTTCGCAGAACAGTTGTATGACTAACATTATTTTAACGGGCAATTTGACGTGTACTTGAAGTTGGATTCTCTTCGACACCGAACAAAATATCCACTTTCACATCATCTTCAACGAAGTGTGGTTTTCTTTTCAATGGTTTGACATGTCCAAGTTCTCTGAATTGTGCATGAATTTCAGAGACAGTACTTTGCGAAATATTAGGAAATCCGGGATACCTGTGATTAAATAAGTTTGCCACTTCAACTTGACTTCTGCAGTTATTCCCATACCCGATCATCATTAAAATCTCAATTGGGTGAGTCTCAGTAAAACATTTAATTATTAGGTAGACAGGAAAGAGTGTTTGACAAAGATTTTACTTTTTCAGTATAAACTGTCAACACATCAAAAACTGACAGAATAGAAAACAATCCACATTATTTACCGATTTTGTTTAATAATTTGCGTTTTTAGTCAATTTTTAGGTATTTATGATAAAATTCATGAGCGTAGCAGGTTTTGTTTAATATACAAATACGTCTAATAATTAGTTAGTTTAGATTTTTGATAAATCCATATTTAGCTAATTTAAAAAAGTACCAATATTTCAAGTGTAATAAATTATTAATTTTAAAATTTCACCCTGTATAATTCATAATTGACCATACATTATTTAGTTTGTTGGAATCGGTTCATTGAGAGGATTTCAAAAATATGCAAATATACAGGGTGTTTCATTGAAAAAAAAACACCGACTATGGCATACTTGCCTGAATCACCCT
Organism: Galerucella tenella; assembly: GCA_910591685.1. Lineage (NCBI taxonomy): Eukaryota > Metazoa > Arthropoda > Insecta > Coleoptera > Chrysomelidae > Galerucella > Galerucella tenella. The sequence continues at coordinate 3,142 of CAJUYH010005568.1, read as the reverse complement.
GTACATTTAAATTTATGTTTACATAACGCACAACTCAATTCAAAAGTTGACGTGTCCTGGCATTTTTTATAATTTTCTAAAATAATGACATGAAGAATTTTATTCCTTAAGTGGTTTCCACACTGTATCTTCGTCCCACAGGTTTTTCAAGCTGGTTCACGATTTTCCAATTATTTTGTATAATAGAAATTTCTCAAATTTTGAAAGTGATTAGAAAAATTATAACTTATAAAATTCCATACTATAGACTCTATAGTCATGTTTTATTCAGTTTTTATTGTTTACTGCTCAATAACGGATGATTTATTTTGATTAGTGATGAATTCTTAAAATTATCCAAATTTTGTATTGTTGTGGAGTGTGGAATGCGGGAAGAGAGATGAGGTACATTTTTTTCGATTTAGTTTACTTCCCCAATTGTTGCACAGTATATACTATTTCTAATCCCACTTAACCTTATATTATGTCAAATGATCTAGCAACAACTAATAAAACACCAAAGTGCATGCAATGCTTACGATTGGCTGTTCTTGTTCTGCAGTCAGATGTTTTTGGTATTGGGTTTAAACTGGGGCCCTCTACCATTACTAGAAATTGGAATACATGCAATCCGATCTCCTGATTCGGTGTTGGAAAAGCTCCCATTAATTCATTTTTATTTCTTTAACTTCATCAGAAGCTTTTCCAAGATCTACGAATTATATTTCTTGTTGTAAGAACTCAAATTATTTGTTTCACCGAGAATTTCTTAATCACATCAGGAGCCTTAACCTACTGTCCACAATCATCTCATCCCCCTTTTGTATAATATCTCCTTTTTATACATACTGACAGTTCTATATTCCAGAATTTGTTCAATAGCTCCGATGTTATCTGTTTTCATTAATATTTTTGCCCTTTTTTCCTCTTTATTTTCATCTCTGCTGTTAATTCTCCTTTTTTAAACTCTTGATTATCGCACACTTTTGTACCTTTTTTTATCTACATACTATATTTGAAAATGTGAATTTCCCAAAGGGAAAAAAATCAAATTTAACGAACATCTTCGACACCTCAAACCCTCTGCGGAATATCCTTCCATCCATGTTTGTCGCATACGAAGAATAAGAAGCGAGAGAAGACATAGAACACACTAACGTCATTTTCAGGATATTCGATAACTAGATATCATTGGTTAGAAAACGTGGGGAGGAATAATTTTATTTACCAAGTTTATGAAGGGTGTCTTATTCGTGTGTAGGTGTCACACATTCTCTTCTTATTTTGTAAATTTCGTTAGGAATACAATTTTTGCAAGAGGTTTCTTTTCCTTTCCAAACAAATTGTTCAAATTGGAAACCGGGATGTTTTCCTATATTTTAATAAAAAATTGGAAGAATAATATTTGTAGACGTGTAAGCTAACACCATATACTGTGTGTCGCATTCAAGATGAAAACACTCCCATATTTTCGCTGTTTACAGAATTACAGATTCGGATTTTTGTAGAGTCATACAGGTTGATGGGCCACATTTCTTGGAATAGTCAACTGAAATCTGAACTTTAAACTGTTTTGATGAAATTAGTGTGCCGTGGAAATTGAAATCTTGACTAAAAACACTCCACCTTCGGTGTCGTGTTTTTAATAGTTGACAGTTATTCTCGTCAAATTGCTAGGAAACAGTTTCTCATTAAACAACCCAAATTTGCCCGATAAAATACAAACCACTTGTGCAATTATCAGTGATAAAAGAGAGCTAGTAGTTATTTTAATATAAACGGAAGAATAAAGTATTTTAGTTGATTTTCCAATAGGCTAAAGCATCCAGCAGTATTTTTTGTAATAATTTAATGAGAAATGGGGAAATCTAAATAATATCTGACATTAATGTAATACGTGTTGCCTACGTACATAGGCACACGAAACTGCAATCTGGAAACTGCTAAGTACAAACAATGGCAATTAAGTTTATTTTGATGTGATCGTAGAAAAAATCTTGTGTGTATGTCGAGCAGAAAGTCCTTTGGTAGTCTCGACTGCCAAAGTATTACTTTCTGCTCTTGATATACAAAGGGCTATTCCACAATCTAAGAAATTGACCTGACCTGAGATGGGATATTGACATGCAATAAAGCCATAAAAGTATTAGACGTGACAGGGTCGCATTTCTTTTGTTGGCGAAAAATGAATTATTACCTGAGAACTTTATAAGACTTTTGGGTCATTCATATTAAAATTTACTAAGTACTTTTTCTCTTCCATCAGGTATTGAGCGGCTCTGCACAGTAAATCCGAAAATTGTATGGCTTTATTGCATCTCAAGCCTAGGTCAGGTCAGTTTCTTAAATCGTAAAAAGAACTATACCTACAGGTGTTTAGATCACAGTGCTATCGAGTTAGCTACACTAACATTACTCTTATGTTTGGTCTATATATATGGCGATTTGAAAGAGCTCTTGATTAAATTTTATTTATTTTTTTTAACGAAAAGATCAACTGATGTTTTAATAGATTATTTTCTACTCCTATACTTTATGTTGTTAATTAAATGCCAATTTTCAGTTTCATAATGATACTCATTGTAACACTGGTTTTCATTATAAAACTGAAAAATTGACCAATAGGAATCTAGATTTTCAAATACCCTAGTAGGCAGACCCAATATTTTCTGTAGGATGTTTGACAGTGTTTTATGACAGTTTAAATCTTTTGCGCGCTAGTTTTTAAAAGAAATGTCGAGCACCAAACCGAAAATACCAAGGCAAATACATATTTAAACCTATTATTTGTGTTCACAATCATTTATCACTAATATTGTATAACGGTAACATACTTATACGCTTTATGCTATCATTTCAAGCCTTTGGTCCCGTGGCGCAGTGGGTAAACGCGCTGCATCAGGTTTTTTCGATCTTTACATTCCGGGTTCGACTCCCGAGTAGTACATTTTTTTAATATACTTCTGTTAAATCAAATTTCTCCGAAGAAAAAATAGTATATGCAACTCTCATGCAATGGTTATTAATACCTACATGATCGTTGCTTAATATAGTATTATAGTTTTCCGCAATAAGAAAATAGTCAATAGCTACGGAATATTTCATTGTGAATGCAAGAATAAATATAATTTTCCGCAAATCGCTAGGAAATTTTGACATTCCT